>VZTB01007441.1:0-43514 GCA_013397245.1 Thryothorus ludovicianus
CTAAATTTGACAGAAGTCATGAGTCAGCTCCATGCTTTTAGCAAAGCATGATTCCAGCCTGGTGCACTGCTATGTTCCACAGCACCCAGCAATGTCTGTTCTGCTGCCTCTGCTGCTGGCCACACAACCTCTGGCAGGATGGGGAAGATAGCCCTGGCACAGCATGAATCACCTGGCCTCAGAAGGCCTGAGAGAAAATTTTTCTTTTCCAATAGTTTGGGCCTTTTCAGAAGAGGGGAGACTCCAGGGCCCCACCTCTCAACCTCCCCACTGCTGGAGTGCCTGCCTCAGCTGGCAGCAGTGTTGTGGTTGGGTCCCTCTCACCCACAAGCCCAGACCAGAAGGGTTCTCCTCCCACAGCAGAGAAGGATGCCAGATTTGCACATGTATCTATCTACAGAGCAGTACTGCCTGATTTCAGGTCCACAGGACCTCAAGCAGCCTGGGAAAGGTGCACACATATACACCCAGACAAAGGCTTCAGCAGCTATCCAAGGCCAGAACAGGTAGGAAATTGATCTATAGTCAGGCTAGTAAGTAACATAATTTCTTCCATTCAAAGCCAAGGCAAAAGCACAAGGAAGTCTCTCCTTGGGTCACATTAGAATGGGGACTGCAGGTGGGTATCACAGACCACCATTTCAGAAAAGCACTGGATCTGCAGCATGGGGCAGAGATGTCACTGAGGCAATGAAAAGAGAAGTGAGGAGCTAAGTTGCTCCAAAACAAAGGCCTAACCCAACCACCTGAATGGGTTTCTATTTCAAAGAAACAGGGTGCCTCTGAGCCCCTCCAAACCCCAGCTACACTTACCTGTTATGGTGGAACGACTTCAGCTTTGGCTGCAGCAAAACAAACAGCACAACTAACAGCAGAATCAGGGCAACAGAGCTCGCTGTGGAGGCTACTATGGACAGCGTGGGCACTCCAATTGTTGGAGGAGAGTCCTTTTCTACAAAACCAAGAGGAACATGAGGGAAAATGAGCAACTGCCATAGCGAAGGAAAAACATTCACACTGCTCCTCAGGACTTACTCCTGGGTGCATGTGTAATGAGGCCAAGTTTCCCTTACAGGCAAAACACCCTGTCTATCTTAGTTTGCAGCTCAAGCTGACACCTCTCCATCAGCTGTAAAAGGGAACCCAAAATAAAACAGGCACATAAAAGGGTTCTTTGGAAAAACACAGAGCAAACAGAAAAGCAGGGCAAGCAGGCCATGGGAACTGATAGATGGTGGTAAAGGTCATGTTATATATAGATCTGCCTGAGCAAAAGCTAGAGAATGTCATGATGTCACCAGCAAGGCCAATAATTATCTAGCACAATAAGCAGAATATTTTAGGCCAAACAATAGAAAAAGTTCCAAAAAACATTTTTTTCTCAACTGATGTAACAGCCTTGCAAAGAGGGGTGGAAGTCAACTGGCTGGGTATTATTGAACTTAATTACGACACGGAAAATACTAAGTTTCTCTCTCAGACTAACATATGCCAGAGGACAGAAAACAAAGGTGGATGTTGTTTCAGGATGCTGAGTTTTAAGTGTTAGATACATGTGCCCTGTTCACATTACTCTTTTCTACCCTTTTGCAGCAGCGCTGTGTGATTGTATGGAAACCAATTCAGCTATTAAAGGATCTGTGCAGGAATAAACTGGGTGTGAAGAGAGAATGACTGAGCACTGCATACCATGCCTAGAAGGCTACACTAGTCCTTTCACCTCCCTAGAGGAAATAATTCTCTGTATGTGTTGTTTCTGTCCCTAATTTGTGTGTTTGGTAGAGATCTGAAAAGCCTCACCTACCCATCAGCAAATACTACTGTGAATTGCACATTTGATTTATGCAATTTCTCAGTTCTTCTTTCAATATCCAACACATTCTTCAGGAGCATAGGGCTCAAATTGCAGAGGGAATTCAGGACACATGCAATGAGGGATAAGAGGAAGAGCAACAGGTAAACAGGAAAAAAAGAGCTGGAGGATTATTATTTTTAAGCCTACAGCCTGAAATCTATGCCCAAAACAGGCATTTAAGATGGAAACCTAGTTTGCAATTTTCTGCATCATCTCTTGGGATCAAATCTACTTGGTTTTGGTTCAAAACAAGTTGTTTTGAACTTGTTTCTTTGCGATCTTTTAGAAATAGCTTGACCTCTCCCCTGGGAATAAAAACAACCAGTGACTAGCACATTTCTTCATATGGCAGATAGAGTTGAGTAAGGATTTTAACTTTCCACATTTCTCAGGGCACTAACAGGAACAAGGGTAGACAAATAGAGATGCTCCATTTTCAGCATCAGTACATGATGCTGTCAAACTGCTCACTATCCAGGATGCACTCCAGAACATTTACCATCTCACATGCCAAAAAAATGTCACTAACACATACAATAAACAGCTAAAAGGCTATGGGGCTGACAGGCTCAGAGCTGCACAAAACATGTGATAACTGCTAGGGACTTAAATTATCCGATATGGAGCAGGTAGGATACCAACCATTACCAATCACTTAGGACCTACTGCCTTTTCTAGAGTATCCCACCTCCTCCCCCTTCTTTGAGCCTTTTGAAAGAGACTCACTAGTTAGGAGTCAACTATCTCTGACCCTAAACAGTTGATTCAAAACTTATGTTGTGAAAGCAATGTTTTTTCATTGGGTGAGACTTTTGAGGTACCATATTTTTGATAATGCCACTGACCCTTCAGGAAGGTAAAGAAATCTGAGGGATTTCTGCTCATCACAATCTTTCAGCTAGACCAAGTGCCACCATGCAGGAATGCCACTCAGGAAACACTATGTGCAATAGCACAGCTTTTTTCTCCAGCCTGGGTGCAGCAAGGGGAAGGGGGATCACTGTAGAAAGGAAGCTTAAGCTGAATTTGAAAAACCCCTTCAGGATTTATTTGCTGCCAGGTAAACTCCCAGATCCTTCCTTATAAAACATAGGAAGGGGCTACTGGAGAGGCAGAGACAGTGAAAACACAAAGTCTTTGGGACAGGACAGGATGTTCTAGAGATCACAGGTATGCAGTGAGCTTCATAAAGAGTTTGATGAAAGTACTTCTTTTTTTTTTTTTGGTTTGTTTTTTTTCTGTTTATTTCCAATTAAGCTGAAACATTTCACTTTACATATTATGAGACTTAATTCCGATGTGTAGGTTCTGCTGGCCCAGGATGACTGAGCAGTGAGGTTCTGTCAACAGCGCTCCTAGAAGAGGGGAGGGAGTTCTCCCTTTATCCAATACACCCACTGTTAAAACCAGAAGAATACTAGACAAATTAAGAGCTGTATGATGAATATTTTCCTGCAAATCTTTTTACTTTGCTGCTTTCATGGAGGAATTCCTGTTCAGCTGGGAGAGACACAAAACAAAAGCTGTCCACTTCTATTTGGAGAGAAGCAGAAATCATTTGCCAAAAATGTCCTTTCCTGCCAGTACAGTGAAAAGCAGCACCATCAATCTTTTTGACACAGGAAACCAACAGTTACTTAAACCTGTTTGCAAGGAAGATTGACTCTAAACACACACACATGCACCCCTACACATGTGCACAGACTCACTGAGGGAGATCAGGTTTTCCCCATCAGGGAAAATGCTACTGCTAGGGCTTCCAGCATTTCTGGGATGAGAGCATCAAGGTAAGAGGCTCCACATAAATAACAAGTTGCCTACTTTATACTCCTGTCCATGGCCTTTCTCCTTGTGTTAGGGACTCTAAGTCTGCATCTGATAGGCTGCCACTGAAGACACTTTTTAGGAAAGAGTTGTGATTGTGAGCTGCATTTATGAAATTGCTGGAGCAATGACAGACAGCCATATGGACTTCCTCAGCATCACACTAAGTGTTTAAGGATAATCTGAAAAGCCAATGCAAGGGCAATTCTAGAGTCAGAGAAAACTCACCTGGGCTGAGCCTGCAGCTGACTTCCATGGCTGGGTTCCACTCTCCATTCTTGCATGTCAAATATTTATAATCTCCTTTCAGCATGTAGCCTTCAACACACAGATACTCTATGACACTGCCTGAAGTCAGAGGGTTGTTGCAGGGGCTAGGGTGGCATTTATAGCCTCCATTCTCAGGTTGTGGCGGCTGGGGACAATCTGGAAAAAAAGAAAGTATCATGAAGGACATCTCAGAGGAAGACACCTACTACACAATACATATGAAACATAGGCAAACTTCCACCTACCAACACCCACTATATTAGGAAACTACTAAAACTGAGAAGAAAGGCTGTTACACAATGACAGAGAACACCTCTGATAAAGTTTCTGTGATTGTTAAACACTGCTTGTTATCCCAGTAGTACAGTCCACCTGGCAAGCACCAAACTGGTGATATTTTTGAAAAGTGACACAACACAGATTCCACATGAGAGAGGCACAGAAAATCCTTACTGCTATCCTTTCCCCACAGCTGTTTCACTAGAGACTGGGGTGAACCTAACAACCAGGCTTTCCTATTAGTCTGGCAGGGGAAGGGCATGAGAGCTATTGAAAGGAATGAGGAATGCAAAAACCCCTCTGTACTATGGGTACACAGTGGCAAGGTGCAGTCACAAGGCACCCTAGAAGCATGTAAAAGCACACAGATTTTGACTATTTTAGATACATGTGCCACCAACAAGATTGGCAACAGAGCTTTGTTGCAGTAGGATGAACTGCAGCAGGGTGGCCAGGTGTAGAAACAGGCTGCACAGGGGATGGTGAAGTCACTGTCCCTGAAAGTGTTCAGGAAACAACTGGACGTGGCACTTAATGCCATGGTTTAGTTACATTGTGGTGTTGCATCAAAGGCTGGACTTGATCATCTCAGGAGGACTTCTTCTAGGACCAAATATTCTAGTCTACTTTTAAAAAGGAATTCAGTGTATTATGAAAACATTTCTAAAAAAACCCCCTCTGTTTATCTATATGAACTCTGAGGTGTTGAAGGTGCTTCACATTCCTTCTTGCACCTCCATTACACTGACTAGTGGGTATAGGCACATGTGGTATCTGCACATGCCAGAACTTTTCTTGTAGAATTTTCAACAGTCATTCAAATAAAAACAACAAACCAAAATTGAGGAAACTGCACTGAAAACAGGATATTTGTCTTGCTCAGAATTTCCTCTCTTCTGGCAGGTCACAATGACCCTGCAGAACAGCCTCAATAACTTCCGCTGACAACATGTATCTGCCTCGCTGAAGGATGAAGAAATCCAGATTTTTCCCTTAAAATTCACATCAGCTTCCCAGACTTCATAAAAGAAAATATATCATCAAACCCTCTTGAGACATTTTGGGGCATGGAAAATCAGTCAACCCACCCAAGGTGTTGCATCAGAGCATGGTAACCCAGGCCTGCCCCTAAACCCCAGAGCACACATTCTCATGTTCTACCTTTAAGTGACTCACTTACTGTGGGACAACCAGCAACAAACAGCTGGGCAAAGTTCAAATAATTGGATTTTGAGCAAGATTTAAGAACCAAAAGGAAACTTGAGACTCATTCACTGCGGAAAAATTTGCCACATTGCCTTAGTGCAAATGACTCTTGAACTTAAAACACATGTGAGAATGCAGCACAGGTAGTGCTTGTAAATGCCAATAAACCCTGAGATGAAGTGCTGACTGAAGCCAAAAATGCTCTGGTATGACTTCTGCCAGCTTTAACACTGCAATTCAATTTACTTCTTCAGAAAAGGTTAACGGGGATCTAAGCAGCAGCTTTTCAAGAAGACTTTGTTCTTGAGGGGATTTATTCTTAAATAAGCTTCAGAGAAGCCACTGGCCAGTGCTTCACGAGTTTTAACTGCTCCCTCTTCTGTGCTTTTTATCTTTTATTTCTGCAACACCTTTGTAACCAGTGTTACAATCCTGCACCTTATGAGGCTAAACTTCCTTTCACTGTGAGCCCGTGCAATGTCTCAGGGCAGTCAGGATCAGCCAAAACAACAGATTAATGGCACATTTCACATTCAAGCACATAGACAAATGCCCTGGTTCATCTGCAGTCCAGAAGTTGTTTTGCTAAATCACGAAACCATTTGAGCACCAGAGATATTTTTCACAGTTTAACACGTATCCCTCCTGGCCCTGGTGGAGAGCTGTGGGTAAAAGCCAGTGTCACCATAGCAGTTGTCAAAATTCAACAACAGACAGGACAACTTCCCTGCACCTTTTTATACCACAGAAGCACCTAGAATTGCTTGGGAGTCATGCACAGCATCTTTCTGCTGATTACAGCAAAGAGCTCAGTCCTGCGGTTCCCTTTTCTCCTGAGCTATGCCCATGTGTAAGCCTGCACACTGCACTAGCAGCCCTTTTGCTCTATGACAGAAGCAGCTCACCGTTGGTTTCCCTTCTATCGAAGTGTCACCTACACTGATGAGATTTCTCAGTTATGTACAAAAATCAGTCAGCCAACAAGAAACAGGCACTCATTTACATTGCAATGGCACTCCCAAAGGCTTGGAAACACCACCACATCAGGCACCTGCAGACCCCTGATTTGGCCTTCTCAGATAAGGTCTTCAGGAGATGCAGAGCTATGCAACTGCAAACTGGATTCCTCCTCACCTCCACAGACCACTCAGACAGGAAAGGAAAGAAGCAGCTGATAAGTGTGTTCAGGCAGTTATGCCTGACTTGTCCTATTCACGGGGAAGGGATTGCAGAATCAGCCACCTCCTCTTCCCTATATCCCCAACCTTCATTTGTCATCATAGCATCCAGGAGTACACAAGTATTTTAAAATGTCACCTTCACTGTGATGGAAGATGCCTGTGTGCTGGGAACTAGATAAAAAAGGTCTGGATTAGGCAGCCAGAACATCAACACCTTCCACCCCCAATATGACTGAGGTGATCCTGGACTGTCCTTTGCAAGACAGCCTCAGGCAGCCTGCAGCTTTGGGGAGATCTACCAGACAGTGTTGAAGGCATTGAAAATTGCTGAAGGCAAGGCTTGGGTGGGTAAGATGATGGACTGGTGGTATCTGAAAAACTGAGAGTCAAATGCTTCTGCTCCCTACTAGGGCAGCTCTCTCCCTGGCATCCCTGACAGAATGCAGCAGCTCTGCAAACCAGGGCCCAGTCCAGCCTAACAGAGGCATCCAGAATGCCTGGGACACACAACACAGTGACCTGGTTCCTAAGCTTTCACTGCCCTCAGCTTCCACACTCTCCATAATGGGTTTCTTCAATTGCCTCCATATGTGCACTCTAAACTGGGGCTAATAGAAGAAAAACTACAAGTCTTATTCTGCACAACCCTTCTGTCCCCAGCAGCAAAGCCTACATCTCAAGTCTGCAGCACTGGCATGTTCACAGCAATACAGAACCAGGCAGAGCATCCCATTTACTGCTGCCCACAGAATAAACCACTGACACTTCAGGGGTGAGAAAAGCTGGGTACCAAGTGCTGCCAGAATGCACACCCAGAGCAGCCTGCTCCTGGCTATGGTTAGTGGCCAGAAGGTGCAGGAGGGTGGGAAGAGCTGCCTGTGTGAACTGTTTATTGCCACTCTGGAGCATGGCTGTGTCAGGATGGCTCAGTACTGGGAACAGAAAGACACAGGCAGGAATTTTATCAATTCCCTCCCTGAAACACATGTTTTTGGAAGTATCCCAGAGCTTGTGAGACATCTTAAGACAAATGTTCATGCCAGGGAGGGAAGAGTAAGAGAGCCAAGTTAGAGAAGTTACCAACTTCCTAGGGGGTTACTGACATTCTATTGCCAGCATCTTGATTCATCAAGCTTTCAGGATGCACAGAAATAGGTTTTAAGCATTTCTCCACTTTGTGCAAAGGTAGCAAATACTCCCAAAGGCCCTGTTTCTAGGAGGTACTGAAGCTTATGACATCTCCTGAGAGAGCTGGTTCTCTGCCAGCATATGCTGCTGGAAAACAGGAAGGAAATAGAAATCTGAAGACTTAGAACTTCATTGAACTCCATTCAGAGGTAAAGAAATTGTCATTTCCAGATTAAAAGGCTGAAATTAAGTTATGCACTGGAGCTTCTGCAAATGCCATTCTAAACCACTAGGTATTTAATATACAGACAATTTTTTAATATGCAATTGGTACTAAGCCAGTGTGTACTTCCACACAGCATCCCACCAAAACACCTATAAGCACCATATTTTTCTGTTTTGGTCACATGAAAAAATACTGCCCTCCTTCAAGGAGGGTTAACTGCTCTGATATTCTTTGAATTGCTGTTACCAGCTTGACAGCAACCACCACAACACTAAGGAATCTCTTTTTTGTTGCAGTAACAGCAACATTACATTGTACCTTCACCAGCTCCCTTTCCCATGGCTCTCCTTTGAGTAGCAAGCCTCACTTGCTTCCTTTTCCCCCAGATTCACAGACAGCTGTGAGAAGCTGGAATCCAGCCTCTTTTAGAGACAGCAAGAGATGTCAGTTGGCCACACTGATTAATCTAATCACCAAAGGATGAAATGGTTCTTCCATGTCCTGGCTGAGCTGAAGCTGAGCAGTGGTCCTGAATGCCAACCTAATGCAGAACTAAAAGCACTTCCAGCACAACGTAACAAAGACACAAACCTGACCCATGGTCATATATAACGCCACAGATGGAAGCATGTGGTCTGTTGTGTGCTGACACAAAAGTGAGGGGTTTAAGTGCTCAGAACATAAACCATAGGAGCACAGTTGAGCCTTGATCACTGAGAGTGAAAATCACAGATAAGCAGAAGATTTACAAAGCTCAAGCAGGATGAGCCTGTTGTGGCAAGGATGAAGAACAATACACTCCACTCACACATACAAGGAAAGATTAAATCATACTTCAATCTGACTGGATAATTGTCACAGAATTATAAAAGCTCCCCAGTATTAACCTTCTTTGCACAGGTACATTACCACACAGAAATCTAAGACCTCTCTACGGTCTTATTGGCTTGGCACTGTCTCTATTTTTTTCAAGCAGTAAGATTCATAAACTCGATAAGAGATCTTATGCCCCTCTTTTCTGCACCAAGCACCTGAACTGCTTTTCAGTCACTAACCTGTTTCACTGGGCAGTTTGACTACACAGAGATGAAAATCCAATCCCCCTTAAAAAAATGGATTCTTATGAGAAAAACAAAATAAAACCCAAACAACAAAACAAAACAAACAAGCAAACCAAAAACCCTTCTAATCATGGTCTGCCAGAGTGCATAACTGTAAGTTTGTTACTGAGAGAGAACAAGCCACAGGAGAACACTGCTCACCTTACGTGGGCAGACAATTGCATATAGCATTGCTTAACAATAGGATGTTTTGCACTGAACAGCCAGTAATAGTTCTTCTCCACAGCAGGTCACTAAAACTAGGACAGGAATAGTTTAGACAAAATAAAGTTGCTCTTTACATGAGTCAGGCCCAAATTGCAGCAACTTCAAGAGGAAGCTGGACTCAGCCTCAGGTAAATCCCTCACTGACTACACAAGTGCTCTAGCAGGTCCTCAGAGCTGTGGCAGAGGAGCCTTACAGGTCAATGCTGAAGCACTTTGGAAGCCATTTGTGTTTACAACTGCTCTGCTAGATGCCCTGAGCATGTGCCCTGGTTGGCTGTAGTTAATGTCTCCTGGCCTTTTAGACACACCACAATTTTTGTGTGATGTGGAAACTAGAAATTGAAGATTCTAAGCTCAGTTCTTCTCTTTCTTCATCTACAACATTTATTCCATTTAACAGGTACTATCAAGAGTTACAGCAGAAGAAAATCTTACAAACAAAAATCATCCTCCTAATCAAGATAAGTACTCCCCTAGCTAGTCTGGTTAAACTTGTCATGATGCCTCCTGTCAGCAGGTCTTACCTGGTGAGCAAACATCTCTGTGAAGCAGAACACAGAAGAACCCAATTAAATTGCCCCAGTGCTAGAGGCCATGCCATTTCTTTCATGCTGTTTCCCCTGAAGCCCCATCCTAACTTTATTGTACTACTTCGATCGCCCTACAGTAGGATTTCTGTGGAATAGCTCAGAAAAGGTTGGCTTGCCTCAAGGCCCGCCTCCTTTTTGTCTCTTCTCATATCTCCTGTCACATAGGAAGATTTCCTCTTGGTCATAGTCATTTCCTGTTCACTCTCTTACAAGTTGTTCTTCAGCACATTCCACAGTGGCAAGGAGAACAACTCTGTCCAAGTCTCCAGTTCTCCAAAATATTGTCACCGTTTTTCTTTCAGACAAGACTTGACACCAGCCTTAAAAACAGCATATCTAGAAAAGCACCCAAAATAAATACAAGATATCCCCATCTTCAAGTTACTTGTCCCTGCTACAGAAAATGCCATTTTCAGCTTGGATAATTCATTTATGCATCAGCTCAGTATAGCTGAGGGAACTGCAAAAGTTACTACTAATTCCCGGCAAGGACCTTCCAAATAGCCCCAAATTCTAGTAACCCTCCCTCTCTATTCCCACCTTCAATCTGAGTCTTGCCACAGCTAAATGGGTGGTCTGAAATATTAATTCTATCTGAAGCCTTCTGCAGAGGCTGTCCGTTTTCAGCATATCAGACCTGAGGTCCAGGGTTAACACCATGCTGAAAACAACAGAGCCAGATTCACAGTTCTTTTCCAGTTAGTGCCCTGAACGGGCTTGCAGCAATAG
This sequence comes from Thryothorus ludovicianus, assembly GCA_013397245.1. NCBI lineage: Eukaryota > Metazoa > Chordata > Aves > Passeriformes > Certhiidae > Thryothorus > Thryothorus ludovicianus. The sequence goes on from VZTB01007441.1 coordinate 10,617, forward strand.
TGCAGTTTTTATCAATTGCTATTTGCATGCAAATTCATACACAGGGCTTCATCTTTGTTTTTTTACACAATGCTTTTTCACAATAAAAATGTGATGGCCTGATACAGTCAGCAGGCTAGAAATGCAAGCTAGGGAGCAGCAAGAATGCTCACTTCAGCTTCTATAGGGCCTGGCCATTCTAGCAGAGTGCTGCCCACAGATCCCACTCAGGGGTGACACTGAATGTTGGTTTGCCCTTAACAAATGCATTCAATTGCTTCCTAATAAGAGCTTGGCCATATTTACTAATAGGAGGAGAGACACTTCTCTCCTTGCAGAGTTTCAGTTCTTGCCAGCAGGGTGCTACCCGACCTTTCTACTAATCTGGTTGTTTAGTAAGCCAATAAGGAAAGAATTTATTCGTCCCTTTGCCCAGTTCTTGGATATACTCCCAACTTCAATGTCACCAGTACTCAGAGAAGCATGAATGTGCTCCAACCAGATAATAGCGTCAGTGCTGTCCTTAGCCAACCAGAAGGGTACTCAGCCACACCCCGAGCTGACTTAGCAGCTTTTTGAGCAACAACAGAGGAATGCATCAACCTCACAGTGCTGCAAGGCAGACTCCAGTGCCTCAGGTTACACCTAACAGAACACATTACAAGTAACTTTAAATTTGTTTGGCTTGTGTCTTTTTTTAGTTTTGTTTTGGTGTGTTTGTTGGGGTCTGGGCTTTTTTTTTGTTGTTGTTGTTTTTCAGTGTATCTTTTCCTCCAAGAGAAGACATTGTCTCGAACACTTCCACATTTGCTAAGGTAGGGCAGATCCTTACCTAGCATATGCTGAACTCAAACCCCACTATGCACCTACTGAGCGAAAAAACATGAAAACTAGCACCAAACTAAAGGCACACGTGCAACTGGCATACGTGCCATTTTCAACAATAAGCACCTATTTTATAAACCCTTTGGAACGATCAGAAAGGAAATTCACTGTCCAAGTTAGCTGCTTTTCTTGTGACAGCTTTATCCCCTATGCTCTGAAGAGTCTAGGCTAAAGGTGGTTTCTTGCCTTGAGAAGAAAAAATATTTAAAAAAAATACATCTATTTTATTCAGAGAACAACATACAGTTACTTGTCATGTCCCTCTAATCCAAAGCTCCTGTCATTCTCTGGGGGAACCGGGGAAAAACAGGGTGACTGCAGAACAAAAAAATTCCACAAGCTTCTTTTTCAGTAAGGAATTTTTCTTCTTAAACCAAGGTCTTCAGTCACACAAAAGTTCCTTCTGCCTGAGACAGGACTGGTGTTTGGCTCCAGGAGCTTTCTGCAGAGAGGGAGATGATGGAGGAAGATAACTAGCCAGCTTTGCTTTCAGTGTGAAATCCAAAGAAGCAACATCCTTGTTTTTCCTCTCTTCCCTTGTACACACAAATCAGCCTATAAACAGCAGAAGCCATTTTTTGGCAGCCCCCCTCAGCAGCAGTACAGTTGTAGTAAGAAGCGAGTCTATTACCATTTCATACTCCTTTTACACCAGCTATGTCAACTAAACACCATCTTTTACCAAAGGAAGAAACACTTCCTAGGCAGCTGGTCTGGAGAGAAAAACCACCTTGATCAACTTTGATCAACAGCACTGCTGCTCCCCACCCACACCTTCCTTCCTGCTGAGAAAGCAATGACAAGGGGATGTGCCTTAGTGGCAGATAGAAAAGCAATCACCCCCACCCACATTTTCCAGCAAGAGTGCCAGCTCCATTTCTGAGTGCTAAATACCTTCAGGTTTCCAACTAACCATGCTTGCCTGGATGCTCTCAAAAGCTTTCAGCACAGCAGCTTCCCACAATGCACCCTCTGCTCCTGCACTGTCCTTCCCAGGCAGAGAGCCCGCATCAATATTAGGCTAGGAAATGGCTCATCAAGTACTTCAGGGACAAACGTCACTGCTTGTAACAGCAGGCTTGTGCTGAACACAAAGAGCCACATGCTTTAGACAGGGGTTTCTCTTGGCAGGCTGGCTCCAAGAAGAACAATGACCTGATCTGGGAATAATATTTGAGATTTTTACCCTCTTCCAGCATCTTCAGAGCATTTTTTTAGCCCACACAATGAAATCCCAACACAAATACTGTCCTGCAGTCATTAGAAAGCCTTTTCCCTAGAGGACAGGTGGGTCTCTCCTGGTGGAGGTGAAGCATATTTTGCTCCCCTTTCAGGTAGCTTGAGGTATTCGAGGGGTTTTTGTTTGTTTACTGCCCACCAGTGTACTAACCTGTGTGTTTAACTATACAAACACAGTAGCTGCAGATGGAACATGTGAAAAGGGACCCAGACCGAAGCCATCCTCTGCCAGCTGGCAACAGTTGACAACTTGGTGTGTTTCTAGCTGGAGACAGGATTCTCTCCATAAAACACCGATTACCAGATGCCTAGGTTTTCCACTGGCCTGTAATTTCTGGGGGAGGAGATGGGGATTGGAAGCAGGAGAACAGATTTTGAATCTTCTCCTTTTCAGCACTATGGCTTTCTGTAGCACATGAGCAGATGGGCCATTTCCCAAAGGGGCAAACCTGATACAGCAGCTGCTGCTGGGGCCTAGTCACAACAGCTGAGACTAAAGGACCTCTTTATATTTAACTTACAGGAGGCAGAAGTCAATAAAAGGCCCCCATTGTGAGTGCACACACTTCTCACTGACCCTGCCCCTAAAATATTTTAAGCCTTCCTAAAAACACACTGCAAAACATAACCCTCTTTTGGGTTCTGTGTATTAAGCAGAGGGCAAAGTCCACTGAAAAATAAGCTCTCTGTCTTTACTGACTCCAGATGCTGCTTATTCTGAAGTCAGACAGAAGACCAAACTGAGCAGGACTGGAGTCTTCACAGGAAAATTAGTTTCCCCAGCAAGGGCATACTCTGAAGAGGAGGCTTATTTTTTTAATGCCATAATGTGGGTAAATGAGAAGAACCAAAGCAAAGATATTTGTATATATAATCATATAGCTGTGCATTTATATAATTAGACACAAGCACTTAAAATGTGTACAGTAACAGGCACCCCTCACAGCCATCCCATACACAGTAAAGCTACATTTTTTTTCTTTTTCCTTTTTTTTCCCTTAGGGCAGGGGAAGAAAAAGCAAGAAAGAAAAGACTCTAATTGCAGCCTTCCACCAACACAGTCGCCATCTGGTAACTCAAGAGACACATGGAGACGAATTATCTTAATTAACATGTTACAACAGTATTTAAAAAAACTCTATGCTTATTAACACTCAGCTGTGATTAGCCAGCCATGGAGGAAGCCTGCTAGTGCAACATTAATTATGGGTCTTGTCTCTCTTTCTATTAGAAATATGATTTTTTTACCCTCAATAGTTTATCTATCTCCTAAAAAGAAAACCATTAGCATCAAAGCTTACTCTAAAATGCAAATTATATTTATGTTCTACAAGAGTCAAAATGTTTAGGCTATAGGAAGCTGCTACTGGTGCTTCTACAGTGCTACAGATTGTCTGGATATAAAACATACTTCTTTCTGCCCCTTAGAAAGCCTTGCTGCAGTTAAAGAACTCCCAGTGTCACTGATATTTTGGCAGAAAAATAAATGTTACACCTTTCAGGTTCCTTTCCCTCTCCAAAACAGGACAGACTTTGCTGTATGCTAGGCAGTTGGAAAACCAAGATACAAATTCCAGGTCTAACAAAAACCACATCTGTGAAAGGAAGATTTCTGTAATGGAAAGCAGCAACCAAACACAACTGCATTCCAGCAGCACATCTGCCTCCCTAGAAGAGTGCTACTCACTGTGACAACTGTATTATTTTTCCTGTAATAAGCCCACCTGTAATGTATCCCCTCAGATACATTCCTGAGTGATTCAGCCCAACAGGCTCCGAGACTAACACTGCCAAGTTGTCCAGAGTTTGCTCTGCGTTGTGTTTGCACAGGGCTGGCTGCAGCAGGGCTCTCATCCGTGCCAGGCATTCTGGACATCAGGATAACACCGAATCATAAGACAAAAACCTGGTGCTTCTAAACAAAGCCAGGAAGATAAATGAATTCCGGAAACATTAATAAAGAGGAGGAAGCAAACTGGGAACAACTGCAGAAGTACTTTTAAGATCTTCTGATAAAGTAATCTTATTGCTGCACACACACACACAGATAAATTCAAGTTATTGGTGTTGTATGTGGAAGCTCATGAAGCTTCCTTGTGTCCTGTAAAGAGGCAGAGCAGCTGACACTACTTTATAACATCCCATACTGCCAGGACAGTATAAACAATTTGCATCTGGGCAGCAGCTGGAGTCAGCAGTAGAGTGACTGCAAAAAAGCCAATTTAATACAGAAACCTGCTCTTGCTCATGAGCACAGTGCAGCTTTCCAAGTGGCCACATTTCATTTGCTTTTGTTTTCTAAGGCTGCTTCCAGCCTCCCTGTGCCTTCTTCTGACCAACCTATAATTATTTTCACATGTTCCAAGAAGGAAATTAAGCAAGTAACAACACTGTGTATAATCAAAAGGTTCCAGATTCTGCTTTTGAACCCAAAACCCAGTAGCCTTGTGGGCTCATAAGAATGGGCTCTTCCAGTTCTAAATTTTATTTTATATTGCAACAAAGAGGAATTAATTAAAAATAATAAGAATTATCAAAATAATTTGATGGTCTTACAAAAGAGAAACAGACAGCTGTGCAGGAACTTACAGGAGACAGCTTTTGTCTTTTTGTCCCTGCTTACCTGTTTCTCAAAACTTAAAAAACTAAAACTTAGTCTCAGTTCAGGGGTAACCTGCACATATATCCCATTGTTTCCTTGTCTGTTCCTAAGTGGGTTTTCAGTTAGGATACAGCAATACTCTAATGTGTTGGTTTTTTTTAGGATAAAAGCCTGACACACACTATGGGGCTCTGGTATAATGAGAGACATCTCACGCTTCAGGAAGAACAATGGGATAGTATAGGAAAAAGCATAACTATGCTGTTCAGCATAACATGATATTCAGGCTGATTTAGGACACCAGGTTTTGATAGGACACAGATGACTGCTCTGTAAGATCTGACTGAGAATACAGTCCTTCTATTGACTCTAGGTGAGGACACCAGGGAAACATACTTTAAAGACACAGCAGAGCAAAACCTGTCTCTACCAGCAAGTGACACAAAGCCTTCAATTCAACAGTGCCTCAGGAAACTTAACTTGCTTGTGGATTTCCATATGACTACAAAACTTCCACTCCTGAAACTTTAGCCTTGTACAACAATCAGGTTCCTTTTTCCAGTAATGCCTTAGAAGTTTTTGCTATGAGAATTTCCCAAAATATGTCCCTGCTGTGGACTCCAGCATGGCCACTCAAGCTCAGGATGACACATATCACTTGGCTGGTAACACCAACAGCAGTAGGAGTCCATTGCTCCCCGCCCACCATGAGGTGGAACTCCGGCAGACACCATCACCCACAACAAAAACTGGCTTACCCCGACCCTAGAGGCCAGTTCATGCCCACCTTCTAACCCCAGTTCTGTTACAGTTTACTCTGAGACTTGACAAAGATGATTGCACAGTCATAAGTCTGCTCATGAGGCAGTCCTGAAGTCCAAGGGGACATGGGAATCTCTGATGTAATAATTTCTGAGTTTAGATGCACTAGCCAAGTAACTTGAAAGCTCTGCCCTGGTAGGCCTCCTTCATTCAGTAATGAACCTTTTGCAGCTGATTCATTTTTCATCCTTTCAGCAGCAGCAGCTGCTGCCTCTGACTCAGCCTATCCAAAACGTACTGATTTGGAAGTTTGGCCAAGGCTAATCCAGTAATGGCCTGCGCACAGGAGAGCACCGTGCTCTAAACATTGTTCCACCTTCATCTGAGTGGAAATCAAACTTGGAAACTCAGAGTCCTGGGTTACTGAAGTTTTCCTCTGCAATTCATCTACTGACAGATTCGCCAGGGAAAGGTGGGTCAGGACAGTGATCCTAAAACTCCAATCTGATACACCAACACACACAGGAGAGTACTTTTTCATTCTGCCATGCTACTTCTCTTCTGGCTTTTAGCTCTGCTCAGGACCACTGAACAGAATCTAATATCTGGACAGATCTGTTTATCCTTTAATAATGACTCATCTGCATCACGGGACTTGTCAGAACAAGCACTCAGATAATTTACCACTGACTGGGCAGAACAGCAAAGACTTACTATCCTTGTCTCATCGGAAGGCCGCTCTTAAGCACAGTTGTATTTTCATTCTAGATGTGGTTAATTTAACCGTAAGTGTTAAGTCATCTTTCCTACCAACTTTAGAGAAGCTCAGCATCACAAACAACTTCTCTACAGGTCCAGCAGGACAGAAAAAAGAAAAACCCCAGACCCACCTGAACTCCTCAAGTCATCCTGTTCAAAGTGGGAGGCATGCAGACTACTCAGTGACAGAAGTACTGCATGTGGCAAGCGTACCTCTCCCAGAGACCCCAGTCATGCAGAGTACCACTCATCCAAGTCCAGTCACTCTGAGCTTCACTTTCCTGAATGGATCAGCTGATACAGACACAATCCAAACTATAATAATTCAAAAGCTCTAAGACTGAGTGAAGCTGAAGAACTCATCTTTGAAGAAATGGAAGAAGTTTCTTCTACAGAGACAACCTAGCTGTGACACACCTCTCTAAATTGCCTAACACTTGAACAGTGTTGGGCCAATATAAGAGCTTGGGAGGTGACAGTAAGAAAGGTGGTGTCAGACCCTATATAACCTGCACTGAAACTTAACACCTACTCAGTATGTAATCTCTATTTACTGGCAATACAAGTAATTAGAGAGTATTTTTTAAAAGAAGGGAGGAAATCCAGTGAAGCTACCAGTAAGCTTACTTTGTGACTGGAATATGACTAGCAAGAGGCATCAAGGTCTGGTGGGATGCTGCTGCTACTTTGATTTACCAGACACAGAAGACATGATCAGCTCTGGCAGAACAGGCCAAGTCCCACACATTCCATTGACTCAGAGTCTGCTGCGGATCAAATGGCACATGGAAAGAAAATGGCAATTTAGTATTATGCATACAAATGCAGTGTAGAGAAAATTCAGCTTATCAGCCACCTTCTTTGAGAGGACTGTCTTGCTATACAGATGTAGTTATTTCAACATGTTTGTTTTTTCATCTCCATTTTCCCAGTCCCTACCAACAGCTCTAAGCAAATCAATAGATATGAAATAGCAATTGTCAAAAGCATACCTAGCAGCAAACATGAATTCTTCCTCTCTGTCTTTGTAACTTCTCATTCCAAACACCCACAGGGTAAACATAGCTGAACTGAAACAAGCCAGGATTGGCAAACTGATCAAAAAACAAGCTCCTTCCACAGCTGGCAAGAAAAGTGTTCAGAGAAGACGTGTAAAAGGAGTTCTCACCCTTTGAAATACTATTTGTCCTTTGACACTTTCACTATAGCCACGGGAATCAAAGCACAGGCATGGCAAAATATCCAGCTGAAAACATATGTAATCATAAAAAAAAAAAAAAAAAGGTCAGAGGTAGCAACTGCCAAGACAGAACTCATTTGTAGCCCTTGATGCCTGTTAAAGACACAGGAAAAGATGAAATACCATTCTGCCCATGTGACATAAAAAGAAATTATAAAACATACAACCCCAAACCCTACAGTGTAACCATTTTCAAAACTAAATCTTCAGGAAAGAAATCAGATCTCCTCAAGGACTACTAAACTTCAATCTTGTTTCTCTGCAATTCACTGCTTTTAGACAACAAGAAACACAAGACTGTACATATTCTTTGCTTCTAGTTTATATTCCCTGGGAAGCTAGAGAGGTTCTTTCTTCTGTAACAATTAAAAAGCCAAGTTAAAGCCACAAAACAAAACAAAGATTCTTCCAATGCTTTAATATGGGGGTCCTTTCCAGAGGAAGGTTTGGGTTGAAATGGACCCTGAAATCACCTAGTTCCAAACCTCCTGCCATGGACAGGGGCACTTGCCACTAGATCTTGCAGTGCTACCTTCTCTCCTGCTGCTTCTTAGATGCCAGCTGTTTTTCTTGTATTATTTGTGACATTTCATTAAGTTTCATTTATTGTTCTGGGGCACTTACTTGCTCAGCATTCTCAAGTGGTTTCCTTCAGCTACATCTTATCTATATAGCATCACTAGTCCTGTCAGAGCAATTTTTGCTAAACCAGCAGGAGTATTTCTCAGGGCAATGTACATTTAACAGGAAAACGACAGTGCAAAAATGCGTAGTTGAATTTTGGCTCCATAAAGCACCAAGAATCACATCTCAGTGGCCACATTTTACCTGGACCATTCTTGACCTCAACAGGCCAAGTATGATTGAACCTACTATTATTTCCTGACAGCTAGGCCTTGAGGTCCAGGACAGTACCTTATTGAAAAGGAGAGACTGTTGCAGGTCAGGTTCTTCCAGACAATTCAGCTGATTTTCGGACGCCGTTCCAAACCCTGTTTCCTTGAGTACCACAAGAACCAAAACAACATGAGACCATTTTGTTTGTTGTCCTATGTAATTCCAGACAGTATTTACAGCCTCAAGTTGGAGAAATTTCAAGTCCCTCCTGAGCTTCTTACAGTTTTTTCTCCTCCTTTCTAAAATCTTCCTCACAGCCATCTTCTACCAAACATGCATGAGAAAATTCCTGCCCAGCTCTGGCATTCCCTCACATCAGACAACAGCTTTAACTCCTGTTTCAATTACCTAACTCCATAAAAGAGGTAGTATGGTTAGCTGGGGTTTGCAAGGTGTGTTTTGTTTTTTTCTTTGGGTTGGGTACTTTAAGTTGTAGGATTTGGGATTTTTTTTAAGCATTTAACTGCAAGGAGAGGTTTTGCCCATTTCAGCAATGTTTAATGTTAAATATTATATTTACTATGTTAGTAGATAATAATAGTATCCATTACATTGCTGCTTGCTCCTTTTTGTCTAAATTTTCAAATCCAGCAGGACAACATTTCAAACTTGATTTCAAGAGCCGCAAAACCATCTTATGACAGAGAGACCTATCAGAATGAAATGCTGATTTTATGCTGCAAGTTGTCATTATAATAGCTTAATTCTGTGATCCTCTGAAAAAGAGGATGAGGTGGGAGAGCCAGATTATTAAAAAAAACCCCATGAAATAATTACTTAAAGGATTTATTTATTTATAGGTACATGATTCCCTAGAGCATAAAATCTGTTCCACTACCTAGGTCAACACAGCATATCCGTGTATAGACACTGATCTAGCAGATTTCACAACCACCACCTGACTCAGGCTTTGGAAGGGAAACAGTAAGCAAGAGCAACCAAGACAGTGGGAGAAGTTATAACTTGTCAGCTAAAAACAACATAATCTTTCCCAAATAATGCAAGAACAAAGCAGCTTCAAGTTCCTACACAGAAAAGAAAAGCATTTTTCAGATGCTCCCCAGGGAAGAATGCAGTAGAGGAAGCTGTTGCAGCATGCCTGAATGCCACAGGAAGTGCTCTGCTGAGCACAAAAGAGAAAAATTCATGAGCTTCCTCAGACCTAGGGCCAGGGCTCAGAGGAATGCTGAGAACACCCTGGAGAGTCCTCTCCCTCACACAGCTGGACCCAGACCTGCCTCCCACATCATCACATGAGCATACATAGTAGGAAGCAAGTATCCAAATTGCAGCTCTTTCCCAGTATCCCATCTAATACTCCCTACACCTAGCAAAAAGCCCCCAAAACCCACAAGAGAGGAGGGCAGAGGTTATGCAAGCTCCCTCTACAGAGCCAGCCACTGAACCTGCCTTACACCTCCCCAGTCCTCACCAGGCTTCTGCCAAATCAGTCCTGACATCAGACACATCCAGGCCCTGGGCACTGACTCAGTAAGCCCCACTTTTATGAGGATGCAGCTCACAAGCAGATCATCTCACACTTTCAAGAAAAACACAAGAACTCTCCACATGTAAGAGAGCCCATATCCTCATGCATTTCCCAAGTCACTTTTTCAGGGAGCTGAAGAAAGCCCTTCGTGCACAAGGACTCCCCAGACTGAGGGCTCAATTCAGGCTCAGTTAGTTCTGAGGCACCAGACACCCACACAAGCTGGCAGACAAGGCACAGGCCCTGCAAGAGCCCTGCACCCTTCCAGAAGGGCAGCTGAAGTTTAGGCCAGATGTGCAGGCCACTGACTTCAGACCACTGTCAGTCACCAGGTCTACATCTGAACAGTTCCCATGCTAATTCAACATTCCTACACTAAAAAGTTTTTTCTCCTCATTTAAATAGTCACTAGTTAATGCAGTTTTTCTTTATCCCTGCAGTAGATGTTGGAATTTCTCTCATCACATCTTCTGGACTGTAATTCAGTAGAGAGGCAATAAACCAAGAGTTACGGCCAGATGAAGTTCATCAGCAGACAAAAATGAAGACCCCAGACACAGCAAAAATAAACAGTGCACAGGTAGTGTCCCTACAACAACTGTTTCTGAGCTGTAGAATTTCTGTGTCAGGCTACTCTCTAATGTCTCTGCAGCTGCTCAGAGTAGCTCAGTCTACCAGAGGGTTTGGCAAAAATGCCCAGACAGTGCTAATAGGTTTCCTGGTAGTGCAGAGAAAGCTTCCCATGCAAGTTTGAGATCAGTTTACTATATGGTTCAACCTCTTTAGAATTATTAAAGTTTCTCACACAAAGGAAATGGAAGGTTTTAGGAAATCATACTAAAAATAGCAAAAATGCTGCCCCCCAGAGAAAGACACACGTGGGAACTCTCCCAACTGTGTATGCAAACTCCTTGAGAATGCTTAAATAACATCTTATGCCTGAGAACTAGAGGGAAAAACAGCATGGAGGGAAGTTATTTGATGCTGATAAATTAACATCCAGAGTGTAAAATACACCTCCAGAGAAAAAACAGGAGTCCATTTACTAAATCAGTTACTGTTTTGTAACTGCTTTCTTTTCCATACCAATATAGAAAATTTCACAGAATAGCGCATGCATTTAATCAGGAAGAGTAAGTATTAGAGGGAAACAATGTAAACAGAAACAGAAATCTGAGAGTTCCAAACCTGAAGTTTGCTAGGATCACATGAGGTCTTGAACACATACTATCTAGGAAGCCTAACAGACCAACAGCAAGTATTACAAAGTCATTCTGATACTAAGGACAGAACTTCTTTACCCAGACCTTTCCTGGGTTTGTTAATTTGTTTCCACATCTCCTCCATATGATTAGGGAAAATTATATTTGAAGTTTTTAGGGGAAGGAAATAAGACAAAACACACTGTCTTAGTAGTAAGGTAACAGGCACTGCAGAACCAGCAGGCAACAGAGAGCTACCAGGACAAAAGGCAGTATAAAAATGCCACAGTCCCATCTTTTAAATTTCTGGTAATTTTTCCTTTCTCCAATCTCCTCCACCTCCATACAATTTGCTTAGCACACAGAAGTTACTCTTTCTTACCAAATACATCCCACAGACACTGTCAGAACTTTCTTCCTCTTGCCAATTGTAGTTAAAGACTGTCCTAAGACTGCTGTGCTCAATTTCACAGCACTCATCACATTAGACAGCCTGCAGCACCATCCTTTATTCTGCCCTTTGTCCACCCCTGCCTCTTCTGTTAACTTTTTAGAAAAGGCTACTTTAGCCACACTTAGTATTGAGGATGCTACTCACAAAACCAGCTACATTCTGGCAGCTGACATGGAGAGCAGATGACAATGCTTCTAAGAGATTAGCCTCTGTTGAAAGTAGCTCAAGTTTGGGAAAGAAGGGAGAAGTCTTAAAAGTACCTACTTCCCACATGGACTTCCCCATAAATAATCTGTATCTTTCATCATTTGTGTCCTCCCAAACCACTGCTTACTGATTGGAACACTCAACTGGAGTTTGACAACACATCCTCCAGCTAATACCACCTTCCTTCTGTGAATGCACAAAGAGCCTTCTAAAATCTCACAAGGGATATATTAGTACCAATGTAGGAAAAGCCCTTTTCCAAAACCTCTGGATTATATAGATCTTTTTACCAAAGATTCAGGCATTTCCAAGTCACTATTTCTAAAATACATGTTCAAGAATTAGCACTGTCAAGATACACATTTTTTCTTCTCTCACAGTCACCCAGCAACAAACTTCAAAATAGATTCTCAGTTCCTAACCTAATGCTGTAATTGTGTAAAGGCTATTTTGTGGCTAAACACCATTCTACTGTGTCAACTCCCAAAGTTGACCAAAAGTCAAAGTGATTTCCCAAGAAATAGAAAGAGTATTTAATGTCTGGAAAATGTAAGTGTTCCTCAAAAGATAGACTGACTTATCTTCTTGACACTTTTTTTTGGTATCTTGCCAGAGGACACGGAAAACAGAAGTCACCCAGGCGCTGGAAAAAGTCCTGGATTATGACACTGGACCTTTTTCTCCCCCATTTTTCCTCCCAGTCTGTATGGCTTTATCAGAAAGTAGGGTGGAGGTGTCTGCTTATATCAAATGTCATGTTATGCTTTCATAGCCCTGCCCCCACAAGCATCCAAACTTAAAACCCTAAACACAAATCACAGCAACCTAGTTATTGCACATCAAAGCTGTCACTGTCACTCATTCTCAGGGGAGAAGAGACAACCAGACAGTTGACATTTACTCTTTAGCTCACAGCATAAACAGAAACCAAATCACAATATCTCTGCTGCTGCTCTGGTAAGGCATTGATCCCACACTACCCTGCAACAACCACACTACCAGGCCTAGATTCCAACTGCACCTGTGTTTTCCTCTTAAGAGCTGTGCTTTTTGAAGTTACCTCTTACTGGTCTTTCTAAACCCCTCACCACAATGAAAGTCACCCCAGAGTGTAGAACACACTCCAACAGGAGCATTCCTCTGTTACAGAGGCAGTTTGTGACCACATGCTGATGCCTTAGGTTTTAGCTTTTATTTTTTTTAGATTCTGTTTGTTTTAGTGTGTAGTTCTGGGTTTCATATTAAGTGCTACTAAGCTTTCTTCACAGAGTAGGTAGACAAAACAATTCCTTTCGAGCACAATCGATACAACTGTCAGGCCCAAGAACAAAAACAGTGGTGAAGTGGGAAGGAAAAACAAGGGGGATGTAGCTTCATAACCCGAAGCTATAATTGGACAATTGACTCTAATATGCTAATGGACCAAAACTTATAAAAGTGTGAGACCTTGTGATCAGTTGTCCATTTTGTGACCATTTTTGGTGCATCTTGGGTGTAGCCCACCCAGGCTCTTGTGCTGCTCAGGGTGTACCCATTGAGGCCTTTTAATAAATATCTATTTTATCCTTTTGCTCTGTCTAGTCTCTGTTCCAGGTCAGGCTCCAGAAGGCATCAATACCTTCTTACCTCTGCCAATTACAGAAACTACTTGCACTGAAAAGCAAATAAACATTCAAAGCTTTATTTTAACACAATTAGAGCAGTTTGAAAGTAAGAAGCTGTAATCATGGGGCAGGCAAAACTACATGGCTAATACTATGTGTTCCAAAGACCACTTCTTGGAACACATCCTAATGTCTAATCCCAGTCTAGGTCCCCTACTGGCAACACATTTCCAGTCTAGACTCTGCAAAAAGCTCCCAGAAAAGTAGTTTTTTCCGTAACAATCCATTCTGAGAGGAGGTCATGTGGCTGCAGATAGCAAATTTAGACATATCAAGTGACTTGCTCTCCTCAGTAAAAATGGTCAAAAGCAAGGTTCATGGCAAAGGGAACTTAACAGGGAAAGCCTCTTGAGCAACAAGACCACAGCAAACTTCTGCCTAGAAGTGCAAAATGCCTGCACAGACAGGGCCGTGCTGAAGTAAAGGAGATCTCCAGGGCTGCAGTGGCTGAGAGGAAACAGCAAGGATGGTTTTGCAATAGGTGCAGATAGTATTGTCTGGGGATACATAGACACCAAGAGGAAAAGGCATACAGTACTACACTGCCTTCCTGAAACAACTCAGAACAGACTGCTATCACAGCAAATTGTTTAAGGAAATGGATTTAAGCCTTCTTTCAAATGCCTCCTCAGTCTGCTTATGGTCAAGCAACCTTCGGAGAAAGCCAGCTTCAGTGTCTGTTCATGGATTTCCAAATGTTACTCAGTTGCTCTGGTAGAGTAATCTCATGTTCCTCAGTTGTCATGGGAATTTTGCATCTGCTCCTTCATGCCTACAAATTTCAGCAGCAGAATACTAAATCACTCTTTCAGATTGTTAAACACACTGGGCAAAATTTTCAGCAGTATTTTCATTATTTGAGACATCCTCTCCCAACCGATTACCAGTGGGACATGAGCACTTTGGAAAATTTCATTTGATGGTAATGTACCTGACATCAGAACCATCCCACCAGGTACCTTCCTAATTGAAAGAAGTCGCAATGCTGTTTTTCTTTGCTATTTACTGGCTTAGCTGCTATATCACTTTATAAAGAGCTGTTCAAGCTGACAAAAGAACAAATAATTTAGTGGAATCTAAACTATGCCATCAAGAAGTGAGAAATTTCTGACACATGCTTTATTTATTGTTCCAAGACCCTTTTCTGGCACTCTGTCCCATCTCCCTTCTCCCACCTCAAGCACTCTTGCTGTTACACAGAATCCAATTATTATGTATGGCCATTTCCTTTCCATATTTGTCTCTATTTTTTTTGCTGACAGGAACAGAAGAAAGAATGACTTTATTACTATAAGGATCTATTTGAAAATCAGTGTCTCACTTGCTTCCCTGCATTCAAAATTGCATCATATATTTCCCTGGTTTCTACCCTCTCAATACATCAGAGGCAAATTAATTCAGTTCTCAACATCTGACATAAATGCAATGAGGAATATAGTGGTTAAGGTCTTATACCTTCAATTATTTTTACTGAATGGCCTCTTTTAAGATTTGCAGTCTTGTAAGAAGTACATTTGAAAAAAAAAAAGCCACAAGTTTGATACTAGCTCTTTCCAAGCAATTAAATTCATTAATCCAAACAGGGAACAAGGGAAACAAAACTACTTTCTCCTCCATGCTTCCCCCTCTCCTCTTACTCCATAGTAATTACAAATGCTCTTAACTCACAAAATATTATGACCAGTGCTTATTCATTCTGGTTTTTGCTGTCCTTATCTTCCTTTTGCAAGCCTTAAAGTAGTAATTGCCCTGAAATTGAAAAGAATAAGAGGGTTTTCCCCACAGTAAACCAAAAACTTCATCAGCCTCTCAGGAACAAGGCTGTTTGTTGCTTCTTGCATTATTTATTTCTTAGGGTTTTAGTTCACAATATTCAGATCTGCAGTTTTACTTTTTCTGCAGCCTGCTTCCACCGTGATACAGAATATTTCATTTCTATCATCACCACCAGGAAAGCCTACATATGTAACATCAGTCTCTTCAATACACACCGTTCCCTGCCTATTTGACAGCACAATACACACAGCACTAGCAGTACTGCTCCAGACCAGGCTCCAGGCAACGACCAGCACTCCCTGCTGCACACCCACCAACTGTGCTCAGTCAAGGTTTCTGTTTTGGATATGGTGGGCCAGCTAATGTTAGGGCTTACATGTTTGGAGAGGCTGCACAAAGTAGCCCTGCCTCACTCTGGCAGGCAAAGAAGGCAGTTCCCTTTGTTGGCTTTCCCAGGGATCAGACAACCAATCTGCCTGGTCTGACCTGTCATTTCTATAGCTAATGGAACTGCAGAGGAAGAAGCAACCACATGGATTTTCCACCGGCATATTTAGAGCCTTAATGCAAGTTTCCAGCACAAGTGACATCACAAAGGGAGAGTGAACTTAGTGAAAAACGATAACTGAATATTGATCAGAGGTGAGGGTAATGAAACAGAATTGCAAGAGTCAGGAGTTAAGTTTCACAAAACAATTCTTGTTGCTAAACAAGACCTTATATAAATAAGGTCTTCCCAAGGAACCACCCTGAAATCCTGTGTCTGAGCAAAGAAAGGGTTTTTTCATATCACAAGATGAGTAGAAGGCAGACAATGGATAGGATGCATGTGCTGCCCATTTCCTTTGGTTGAAATACACAAGACAGCAGTATAATGTAACTTCTTCCTACAAGCATGACTATAGGATAGTTTTCTAGAATACAACTGATCACAACACAGACCCTTTAACTTTTCCACCAGGAAATTCTCAGGCAGTCACTTCAAATCACTAAGAAAGAATGCTATCAGAAACAACTTCATATCTACCAGCCCACATTTAGGCCAATAAACAACCAGCTTCCTTTCAACAACAACTCACTTTTAAAATGGCATGCACACCTTCATCAACCCTTCAGGATCTGCGGGGGAAGGAGGAGGGAGAGCAGAAAACCAGAAAGCAGCTTTTCAAATAAAAGCCAAAATACTCTCCCCTCGGAACCCGGGGGTTGTGGTAATCCCCTTTTTGAAATGCAAATGTCATTACAACCATAGCACCAGAAGACAAGCATGGGGCCTGAGTGACAGAGCCTCCGCTGTGCCCTTACACAGATGATTTAAACTGAGCCTTTTGTAAGTCTCCTCCCCAAAGCTCCCTGCCCGGCATCATGCTTGACAGGAGCTGCAGCTGCCATCCGACCCTCCCGAGGAGCCGGGGTGCAAAGATCAAGCTGATCAATTCATGCGTGCAGGCCGGGGGGCAGCAGCCGTGTGCTGCAGCCTTGTGATCTCTGAACACACATGCCAGGACAAAGATGGGCTCGGGGAACACTTGAAACAAGACAAAGGTCCCCCCGACTGCTCTCTTGCTACTGCTAAACAACTGCACAACAGTAAAAATCATTACAGCTGATCATTAAACTGGGTGCAGCAGTGCTCAAAGAAACTAATCAACATAAATATATCTAACCTTCCACACAGGAAACCAGCTCAGCCTTGGGAAGAAATTCCTCCCATGGAGAAAGCTCCTCCAAAGGGACAGAGAACAGTCAACTTCCCTAGCAAAAACAAACTATTTGTTGTGATGAGATTGCAGACAGCACCAAGCACAAGAAGTTTCATCTAGCCATCACGTGATAATTAACTATTGACAGATGGTTACCAGAGGGCTTTCTAGTTTTGTTTTCAATTCAGTTTTCACAACTTCTGATACCCGTCAGGAAAAACCAACTTCAAGTGATGATTCTGATGTAAATACTACAGAATTTACTGCTAAAGTGTCTCCTGTAACTTACCATTTCCTACCATCTCCTACTGTATGAAAAAAGAGATCATCACCACAATGCCTAAAAAGTAAATCAAGCTAAGTTTCACACCAAGTGGAATACTGGTTAACTGGAAAAGCAAACTACAGACTGAAACATTTGCCATTCACAAGCACTGCTGCATTTACAGCAATTCCCACTTCACCATGACAGTAGGTGAAGCTACCCTAACCCCACAGTCAAAGCTGGTCAAAGCAGGTCATTGTCCCATTCTGCTCTGCACTGCTGTGGCCTCACCTCGAGTCCTGTGAGCAGTTTTGGGCATCACAATATAAAAAAGGTATTAAGCTATAAGAGAGTGTCCAAAGGAAGGCCACAAGGATGGTGAAGGGTCTGGAGGGGAAGCCACCTGAGGAGTGGCTGAGGTCACTTGGTCTGTTCAGCCTGCAGGAGACTGAGGGGAGACCTCATTGTGGTCTTCAGCATCCTCATGAGGGGAAATGGAGGTGCAGGCATCAATCTCTTCACTCTTGGGACCAGTGACAGGATTAGAGAAAATGACATGAAATTATATCAGCAGAGGTTTAGGTTGGATATCAGGAAAAAGTTTTTCAAGAGGGTGGTTGGGCACTTGAACAGGCTCCCCAGGGAAGTGATCACAGCACCAAGCCTGACAGAGTTCCAGAAGCATTTGGACAATGCTCTCAGGCACAGGGTGTGATTGCTGGGGTGTTCTGCACAGGGCCAGGAGTTGGACTTGCTCCTGATGAAACCCAACTCAGCATATCCTATGAGTCTATGAAATAATATGTAAGAGCCCCTCATTCCACACCTGCTTAGGTGTTTTAACTCTTAACTATAGAGAAGAATCTGCATTTTATAAGGAGGCCAGCCTTTGCTGCCACTAAGAGAAGAAAGCTGACAGACCATTCTGGAAAGAGTGATGTGTTTGATTTCATTTTTGCACAGTATATGCTGGCAAACAGCTTTGAAACCCTGTGTTCAGTGGCAGCTCTTTAGAAATAAAACCACAAAAGCTCAGATTCTGTAGGCATTCTCCCTTGGAGCTACTAACAAAAGTCAGGAGAAAAATTTCCTCCATCTGAAGCAACTAATTAAGTCAAGAGTTGAGCGGATGGAGACTTAATGATAAGATGCTTTCCTGCTGTCAGAGGATGTAGAGCAGACATTAATTTTCATCCTGTCAAATCCCTCCATGGCAGCCAATGCAGCCAAGCATGAAATACTCCTGACCTGCCTCAGACAACTGGCCAGAGGTATGCAGTAAAATAGCTGTGAATTTGCCCACCTTGACTGTAGTCAGAGAATGAATCTCCTTATAAACATCCCTACTTACTTTACATCAATTCCTCTGTTTTACTAACAGCAAGAATCAAGGATGCTAAAAGCAGCCCTACTTCTGTCCCAGATGACAGGCTGCAATGTTTTTTTTCCCCCATGCAGTCATACCACTGCCTGCCCAAGGACTCAACTCATATATAGGATCATCTCATGACTGGAAAGACTTGGTTAAAGTGGGACCAAACATGACCAAGGCGATATTGACAGGAAAAATATACATCAAAAAACCAATCAACCAAACAAAAACACCCCACTTCAAACTAAAAAACAACAAAACAAACAAAAAAAATCCATCTTTCTGAGAAGGTGCTCCAGACCTGAGAAGTCTCCACAGCTGGAGGCATGTGCCAAGAGGCAGCCAGCTCTCCAGGGAGCTAAGAGGAGGCAGGGAGGCAGAACTTCTCACAGGAGCTAAGCTCTTTCAGCACAGCCCCCACACTGCAGCTCCAGTGTGTTTGCCCAGCAGAGGCATGGCCTTACCCCATCAGCCAGTGATCTGGCCACCACTGCACACACCTGCTCTCCCACACAGCACAAGTGTGCTACCAGGACCTGGCTGACAGTCTTGTATCTGCCTCGGTGTTTCACTACCACTCCAGTGACAAAAACCTACAAGGACCCTGTTCTGACAGAGTTCAGCTCTCCCAGCACTGTACATCTCCCCTCAGAGTTCCAAAAGTGGAGTCCACCTTACTAAATGCCATGAAGGAAACAGTGACCAGCAAAGTACTAACTGTCAACTTGGAGCTAACACTTAAATATTTGAGAAGTAAATGCAAATAAAGAGATTCAAGATGAGAAGGTTCGAAGGTCAGCCTGCTTTGGGCTAGTGGAAGTAACATTTGCAGCAAGACTAGTTTGCTGGGAAAGGCAAAGAACTGGAGGACTATAAAAATAAAAGTATAAAAAAAGCGAACTTGCCACCTTCATGGGTTTCACTAAGACTTGCTCTTAAAGGCATATTCATTGCAGCCTGTGATTATATTCAAATTTCTCAGCTTGCTTATGAAAAATTAGTAATTTCTTCATTGAGCTAAAAGTGACAGCTGAACTCAAACAGGCAAATGATAAAGCTTTTAACTTTTCTTGGTATCTTACAACCTAAGTCATTTACACCAAAGAAAGTGTTTACAATGAAACCTGAAGGTTGCTCTCCAGGTACATTTAACTGTTACTTTTGCTAAGGGAAAGCAAAACCTGTGACAGAAGGAAAGTACTAGCTTTAGGATAATACAGAGCATTACAGATACTTTACGCATTTTGCCCGTGCAAAATAGATGTGCTGTGGAACAAAGCACAGCTCAGCACAACTCATACAGCACGGATCCTTTTCAAAAAGCACACCAGCAGGCCCAAAATTTGAACTACTGGAGACAGGTTACACAGCAGGGGCCTCCCCAGGGCTCTGAGTTTCAAAGACAGCTGCCCAGAAGTTACAAGAGGAATGGGCACAAGGAAACTGCTAGAAATCCACATATTTCTCTGACATGGAGGAGAGAAATCAATCAATAGCTGTGAGTTTTATATGACACACCAGAAGCCCATTCCTAAAGGCCTCTGCAGCATCAGCTAGATCTCCTGGAGGTTAAGCCTCCAGCACGCTGGTGGTGCAGAATAAAGGCATCACCAGGAGTCACTCACCCACTCTAATATGATTTCATTCCACACTTACAGTGACATACAGACCCACCTGGAAGGGATCATCATCGGCAAGGAGTGTTGACAAGGATCTAGGGTTAGGCAGCTTTAATAGGTTTACCTTCTTTACAAAAAGGGTTCCTCTACAGGGCTGAAGCAGCCAAACAGATGCAGGATAGGTGGAAGAGCAAAGCAGTTTTTAACTATTAAACTGAACACAAACTAAGAAAATCAGAACTTTGAGAAAGTCAGATACTATTCTAAACACTGCAGCAACTTCCACTTGAAATTCTTCCCTACATCATCTTTCACAGAAAACTATTATATGATCTTTCACGATTTCTCACCCTCCAGATCACCATCTATGATGTTAGAGCACTTATAGGCAGGCACAGCCAGTGTTTCAGTAATTGGCTGATCTGCTTCTGCCTCAGATTTCTGCACTGAAGCTCCTTCAGCCCTCAGGGAAGGCACACTTATTTTGTAACCTTTAATTTCTTAAACTCTCTGTCAGCGTCTCACAAGTCAGTCACAAGTCAGAAAAGCTTCAAAAACCCTGACGGTGTAGAGGCATCCTCCTGCACTAAGACACTCTTACCTAACCCTTAAAAAATAAACACATATTTTTCTAATAGAGTTCTCCCTCCTAAGGCCAAACTATTCTCAACTGTTCTAATCTACTTGCATAAATAAAGCACTACCTTCTTTTAGGATTTGCACTACTTAACCACCAAGCCACTAATTTGCTTTATAAACCACTAGGATCTTTTTCACAACTCCACCTCTGGAAACAGTCACCCTCTTGTTTTGCTGCACTTCTGTCCCCCTCCAGTCCTTCCTAGACTCTTATTCTCTACTGATTCTCACTCATGTTCAATCTATTCTACCACCTTCCCATAAATTTCCATTTGCCTTACAACATTAGTAAGAGGACAAAAAAGTTTTATTCTCGTTCTGGACAGTTTTATGAGTGTCTAAGGATATGTCTGACACAAAATTCTTTACACACCATGTTGGTCTTTTTCTCAGGACATAGAAAATGTTCTTTCTAGCCAGAAATGCAGCAGTAGCATTCGACTTTCTAATTATAACTCTGCATGTGTCAAAGCTTACCATATTTCTTCCCTCTCTGTGGGCTGAAAACTCAAGACAACATCCACCAGCGGTGCTTATCTCACTCTACAGCAAGGCAACATTTTTCAAGTAAGACATATTTTTCCCTTTACTGACAAAGTAAAAGACGTCTCTCAAAAGCAGCAGCAATGGTGTTTTTTTGCTCTTGAACAAGAAATATTTTCCCAATTGAATTAAGATGACTGGCTAGTCCTAAAATACTGAACCCACAGGATTTCAATATACTCTTTTGTTACCCTAATGTTCAATTCTTTGGCTTCTGCTTCCACTGAAATGTTTCTTACTATGCCAGGTGGATAAACACACTTATTTTTGCATTCACAGCATTGGACCTACAGAGAAGGAACATGGGAGGTATCTCCATCCAGCACCAGCCATGCCAAAGTACACAAGCAATGAGGGAGCATCCCAGTAACCTCTTGAGGTTAGGCAGTCTTCTCAGTACAAGAAATCCAGAAGTTCCCCTCCCCATTCCATAGTAAAAGGATCGCTGTACTAGGCTGGGCCAAAAGCTCATTTTATTCTTCAACAGTTTAGCAACAAACCCACTCCAGTCCAGTCCATCTAGCACATCCTGTAACTCATCTATGCAGTCCCATACCTAAGGGGTTACTTCAAATCCTTTTAACAACACCTGGAAGCAGTCCCCCAACTCCACTGCAACACTTTGCAGAAACAGAGCCTCAGGAACCCTGTTTGCAGGGGAAGATGAACACTCCCCAGAGGTTTCAGTTTGTTACAAGGAAAATGCATTTTTATATGCAGACCAGCACACACAGATAAGCAAGTGCAACCAGTAAAATACCACACTCATTTCTCATAGTACAGCAGTGAATGTAAGTTTACTCACATGCAGGTCCTTTGGATTTGCTTAGCCAACCTAGGACAGACAAAAGGAAAATTCAAGATTATTATGCTACCATGATTTAAGCCAGTAGTTAGCTAAACCTCACAAAGCTTGAATTCATTCTTCAGCCTCTAGAACTCATTAAAATTAAATGAGTTACGTGGTTTCTTGAGATCCCTGTTAGTCCCTTCAAGGCATTTACTTAAGTAACAGTGCCTAGGTCAGTGTGTGTAGAAGTGTGAATATTATTATCATTATATGAATAGTATAATTCTGAGCCTACCTGCATCTGATTCCTAGCCATGTTTGCAGCCTGGCCATTATTCTGCAGCTCCTCACCATGCTCTTCCATACCACTCTGCTCTTATTAAGCTCTACAAAGGGACTGGAAAGAGGAAATGCTCCTGAAAATGGTTCCCCCTTGTCTCCATGAGGAAGGCCACACTGCTTTGGGCTGACACTGTAATTTCTCCAAACCCACACTTACATGAAGCAATACAGGTTAGAATCAAGATCATCTGTTCATGCATGACACTTTCTACATTTCTTTCTGGCCATCCAGTGCCATAGTGTCCTTGTTTTCATGGCCATTGAATTCATCCCTAGCTGTATAAATGCCTTCCTTTCAGCTGCATAATCAGAGACAAAGGAAACCTCTGCTTCACAGAGATTCCCAAAGAATAGGAACAAGTCTGAATCTGCTCAACAAGTGGAGTGTGCTCTAACAAGCTGCTCTGTGCAATGCAAACAAATACCAGCAGTATCCAAGAGCTTCTGTGCAGAATAACCTTGGCACTGAAAAGACCTTAGAACAGCAAGCAGCAGATTGGCTGCATTTGCGTCACAGACAACACACAGCAATGAAGTAGTTTCGGTTTATTCAAACTCAGTTCATCACTTTAATGGCAATCCTAAAAATTAAAGACCTAACTTTATAGCATTTTGCATGTGCAGTCAACAAAAATCAGACTGTGTCCAAATCTAAATGGATTTAGATTCACCAAGCCTGCATTACTATTAATTTTTAAAGGTTAATATTGAAACTCTCTCTTTTATGGATACTGTTATTTGCTTAATTTGGGATGTTTAATACTTTTATGAACAGATTTACTTGTATTTCCTAGGATCAGGAGATGCTATTATCAATAATGAAAGGCCCAACCTGTTTTGATAGGTTTCTGACAGAGACAGTCATGAATCCAAGAGAGATTACACATTTGTAACACAAATCATATGAAGCTTTCAGAGTCTTTTACAGACTACATGTTAAAATTTAATGAACAAATTAATCTGATCCACTGTCATTCTTCCAAAAATAGCCTGACCAGGCAGGAGGACTATTGTGAATGAAATATAAATACAAGGCCTTAAGGGACAGAAATGGGAGGGAGAGAGGGGAAAATTACAAAAGTCACAGCAACAAAGAAAAAATGGAGACGCATTATCTGTGGAAATGCAGATAAAAAGGTTGTCACTGCTCCTCTCCAATGCTTCAGAAATTCTCCACCTCACTAACCATCCTGGCTCTTAGCTACATTCCAGTTTAACCCTCAAAGAAACAGAAAAGACAGATGAAGAATTAAGCCTCAATTAAGCCTCAGTATTACTAAGGAGTTTCCAAGTCTCCTTGCCTGCTCATTCCTTCATTATTTCCCACAACTCATCTTGGAGAACTTGCTAGACGAGGAAAAACGTTACAACAGTGATAAAGCTCAAAAAATATTCCTGAGCAGCACTCAAGTTTCCATAAATCCTCCTCTTCTGACACAGCTTCACTGCTTGCCCATTACCAAATGCTGCACTTGTTTTGTGTTAAAATATGTCAGTGGTTATTTTCATATTCATGGACATCTTCCCATGAAAAGGGAACAGTTTCCCCAAATTCTGCAGTACACTTAGTGACTAAGCAACTTATATTCATCTCATGGCACTCGAGGATATTTGGATAGATTGCCTGAGACAGAGTGCTGAGGATTTTCCTTAAAAATCCATGCATAAATAAAATTGATTTATTACCAGAGGACAGAGCAGATGCTTGCTGACTGAAAATGAGTCTGCTCTCTGCATTAACCACATGGCGAAGAGAACATCTTCCTGCCCAGATCATGAATATCTCTAAGCTTCCTGGAACTTAAGCAATAGAATTTCTAAGCAACAAAATGATGGCAATGCAATATACCTCATATGGTTTTATACACATGAATCACAAGCTCTGCTTTCTCACTCAGGGCTGAGCCAGGCATTGTCTCCATGCTTGTCTTTTTATGAGAACATTCTTCAGCTTTTGTAGCAATTTTGAGCTTGTCACACTGGCAAAGATAAGCACTACCACCATGAGATTTAATACAGTCTCTTGCTTCATGTTAACATTGTGTTGCTCTGCTGGCTCTGAATGATTTTGCTATGCAAAGTAATAAAGTGAGGATGGCGAGGTGGTTGGGGGACAAAGATGAAGGAAAGATAATTTTCCAAGCGCCACGCCAGTATCTTTGTTTCTCCATCTGGCTCTCTGCTTCTCAGCTGACTTGCTCATTAATGTTGCTCATGGCTGGCACGCTGCTGCAGGTGCAGCTCCCTGGGCCCATGACGCATCACTGAGCACTCCCACCCCTCCCAGCAACTGCCTTTTGGGTTGCTACATCCCAGCCTCAGAAAAAACTGATAAACTCAGGAAAAACACATGGAAGCACTCCTCAGCAAGCCCTTCCTCAGGACTGCTGCCCCTGTGTGTCCTGCCCTCTGCTATGATCCTGGCTCCCCTCTGTTTTCTCACTTCCCAGGCAGGAAATTGTTCCTGCCTAGCACTATAATCCTGTTTAGCTGATGATCTGCCTTGATTAGTTCACCACAACTGGTTTCAGATCCTGAAGCAAAAAGAACGCAAAAAGGGAAACACTCTGGGGTTTTCTGGCATGCCTAACTAGTGCTTTTGTAATGTGATTGGGTGTCTCAAAGATTATATTATATTAAATTATATTAAAAAGGATTGCCAGTATGGTGGCAGCTTTTCCCCATCCAGCAGCCCGTGCAGCACAAGGTATTTGCATACTGATTGCAGTCTCAGCTGACGGTGCTGCAGTGCCTAATGGGGGTTTCAGATGATGATGTGCCTCAGGCTGGGAGGTGTATCTGACAGGCTTACATCTGAAATGAGGCAGTGACACTATCACCAACAACAGCAAGGCTGGTAAAAAACCGTGGATAGCCTAGATCCAAAAAGATCTTGTCGCTTTCCCACTGTCACTAACTATTCATGACCATTTGTCATGCTCTCAAGGGTGTCTTCCCCACCCCCTCATTACCTACAAGGCCAAAATCAGGTCAGGAAGACATATAAATATGAGATATCTGATTTCAGCAGTCTCTCCCTTCCAACTCAAAGAGCAAAGAACAGTAAAAGGAAATCAACTCCTCCTCCAGAAGTTTTCAACACCAGCAGACTTTTCCATAGAGGATCACATCAACTTTGAGTGCATCTGGCAGCTAATGTTTATTCTGCTCTACCACATTGATGCTGAGGAATGTTGGTCACATGACATTCTCAGGTGCCGTGCTTGTGCTTTGTCAAATAAATAGGACTTTTTAGAGATTTTCTTTACACAGGCAAGCTAATCTGCTATGTTACAACAGCTGCTCAAGTCAAATCTGTCTTTTTGTGATTAACTCCTTCAAACTTCTTGCAAGAGCAAACAAAATTCCTCCTTCAATTTCATGCCTCCTATGACCAGACATCTCTCTCTACAGACCAAAACTAGCTCATGGCTGGTCTGAGAAAAAAAAGACATGTTTCAGGGTATAGTGGGTAATCAAGCACATTCTTCACATCATGTACTGCCTTCTGAGTATCCAGTACATTTCCTTCTTCCACTCATTCTTGTAAGGCAGATCTCCCATCTCTGACATTTTTCATATCATTCCATTCCACTGCTATTTATACTATTCACAACACTCATCCATCCAAGAAACATCATGAGATGACGGGAGAGGGAAAACTTAAGCTGAAGAGAGGACTCAATAGAGCGGTGCAGGTAGCAGGTGTTAAGGTGTCAGAAGATAGCATACAAGGAAACACTGAAGAGATTGCTCAGCTGTGCAAAAGAGCTGGACACAATCTCTGCCTCTACCCCTTCACATGAGCAGTTGCTACAGGGCACACAGATAACACTGTCAACATGAGAATCTCACTCAACAAAAACACTGTCCTTGCTCTTGAGATGCCCCACATATCCCCAGCTGCAGTGAAGGGATGAGAACGGAGAGGAAAAAACCTCATGGGAATCAAAACTACAGGAGGAAGGACAAGCATTTATTTATTAATATGCAAGACTCATTCAGTTCAGACACTGCATACTCTGCTCAACAAGTAGTGATGGAATATTTCCTGTGAGTACTGAAAGATGTGTACAAATACATCAACCATCCCCAGTTTTCACTTAAAAATATACAGCCACTTCCAAACTTGTATACCTCACCCTCCTTGTAGCATATATATAAAGGTTTCACTCACCTGTGGACTGTACTTCCAAGACAAAGGAACCAAAGATAACTAGCAGATGAAATAACCCATGGCCAGTCAAGGCAGGAGATGATCCTGTGTTGCTCTTTGATGCTACCATTCCATGGCACATCTTTTACTCACCAAGGTTTCTTTTTAAAAAATTTCTGAAAGATCTGGTTGATCAGGAGCACCTTGGTCTAAAAAAGAAAAAACAAAGCAAAAAAAATCGTTGAGCCAAACAACAACAACATCTGGAGAGGTAAAAAGGGAAAGTTAGAAACAAAGAGAAACCTTTTACATATTCTAGCACTTAGGAATCTTACTAAGTAGTCACAGTTCTCAAGGTAACAGGAGTTGAAAAAGCAATCTTCTACACAGGAAAGATGAAAAGGAGCTGTATTAGAGAGAGATCCTAACTTTTCATTCACTGTCTGATGTTTCAAATGTGAAGACTGCCTAGCTTACAATTAATTTTAGCTTCTCCTTTCAAGACAGCCCCAGAGGACATAGCATCTGGATGATTTCAAAAATTCTTCAAGACAGCCAGCCTTCCTACACCCCCACCACTTTTCAGAAGGTCTCCAAGACACAGCAGACTGTACTAGACAGCTAGGATAAATCAATCAAATGCTTCTTCAGCCACCTGGAGAGGCACAGCAATGCTGACAGCCAGCCGGCAGGCAAACACACGCTTACAAGGAGGAATGCAAAACAACTTGCAAACCTCAGGTATAATGATCTGACAGGACAGAGTGCAGCAATTAAAATTGCAGGATGTGACACTGCTCATACCTGAGCACTGAGGGATTCACCCACAGCCTATGAGGCACTGTCACAGCAAAAACAGCCTTGTACACAAACACGCAAAGCACAACTGGGAAACAGAGGATGCACGAAGCTGAACCCTTACTTTTAACGAAGACCCAGCAAAACACATATTTCACCAACCTACTTTAACCTGCAAGGCCTCCAATGGTAAACACACCAAAAACCAAAAAACCAAGCAACCAAAAAAACAACCTGGATAAACAAATCAACCAATAAAATAAAAATAACAAAAAAAAAACCCACACAGAAATAAATTTCAACACTTGTATCCTGCTATTCATTATACATCTGAAGCACTCAGATGAAAACAAATTTGCCAAAATTAATGTAGTTTTTTTACACCTGACAAAGAGGAATACTTTTTAATCCTGAGGGAAAACCCCCTTCAGCCACAGCTTCTTCAGTGAAATGGATATGCAGACTGAAGGGGGATTGGGCTTTTCATTTGGCCAAGTTTCCCAAAGAAATTCAAAACTTCTGGATAATCTCAAAGAGATCTGAGAAGTGCAGAGGCAGGTACTGTACTCTTTTGTACCTTGTGAGGACAAAGAGGACATCTAGGTTAGCATTCCTGCTACTGGGGAAGGCAGAACCTTCAGATCCTTAAGTACTTCCGAGATTAAAGCAATACACCAGCACTGATTAGAGAAAGACACAACAGCCTCAACTCACATTACCAATTATTCAGACAAAATAGTAGATGCATTATGGGAGGGAATATGCAGATTTGTCAATAAAGCTGGTAGCCATTCTAGTGAAAAGAGGGTTTTTCCTTAGTTCCATGTCACTACTATGCTCATATATGCTTCACAAAAGGGCTATCTTTAAAATTTGGATCTTTCTTTTTAGTCTCTCTCAAAGAAAAATTCTTTGTCTGCATACACCCTGCCTTGAAATGTCATTTCAAGATGACATTTAAAGTGTCATGTGTATTGGAGCTGCTGCTACAATAAACTCTGTGTCTATCCCTTTGTTTCTTGCTTCATTTGTAGGAGGAGGGAGAGGAGTGCCACTATGCCTGCAGCACCGCCTATAGATTTCCCATGTATTCCACAGATAAAGAGCCAATGCTTTGTTCAGCAAGCTTCCACCATGCAGAATGGAATAAGGGTATTTTCACTCACCTGCCATAATACTGTCCTGGTTTAGGGATCAACCCAGGACAAATACCTTCAGCAACAATTAGACCATGGAATGAAAAAAATACTCCATGTGAAGAAAGCCAAGCCAGTTAATCTGTACATCTGCCCTGTCCTCTCAAATCAGACCGCCTGCATGGCATTTAAGTTCATATTCAATCAGAAGAGGCCAGCCTGTACTCCAGACCAACAGACAGCTGCTCTCCTCCAAGAGTCACTGCTCTACACAGAATTACAGCTCTGAAAAAGCAATGCACCATCTTCATCAAATGCCCTCCTGATTAGACCAAGAAAACTTTGTCCTCCTTATTCCAATTTAATGAAGCCTCATCAGTATAAGAACCCCTGAAAGTATTGCCAAGGTATCTTTTAAAGGTGTCCCTCCCTGTCCGTGGAACAATGCATGCCAGGTGACATAGCAGCAGCCAGGAGAGGTAGGAAGAGGGCACGAAATTATCACAAAATTTGCTGGGCCACCTGAGGTGTGCTACCTTTCCCCAGAGGCATTTTCCTCCCTCAAAGGCTGCACCTAGAAGTCACCAGTCCAGAGCTGGTCTCTGAGCAGCAAACAAGTTAGAAAAATACCTAAAACAAGAATATCTTCAGGGGGAATTATTTATTGCTCATTCTTGATTCACTAACAGATTGCTCAAAAGCACAGCACTGTTTCTTTCCTTTCTTTTAAAATCAGACATGATTTCCACACCTCTCTTCAGCTACCAAGTCACTTGAATCCCAGGTGACCAGGTATCCTATCACAGGCCTGGGCCTGCTACACCAGGAATGCTGTAAATTGATGCTGCTATGCCTACAGAAACATCCCACTAAACTGATTTAATTCAGTGTGGATTTGAAGGAGACAGCCCATTCAGTGGGTGACAGCACAGATAAATCCCTCAGGATTGTTAAGAGATGCAGGGAACAGGTACTGCTTGCAAGGATCCTCCCTTTGGGCTTCAGCCAAGTTACAAAACTTGTTCCCAGCCTTAACTGTACCCTAGCAAAATTAGGAGAGATTCTGACTAGATAAGAAACTATCCTGTTTTCCCAGAGGAGCGCTGATTTGGAGGCTATTTGGACAGACATTCAATTCTCTGAAAACTGAATGTTGTTTTAGCACACTCCTTATACCTATAGCTCAGGGGGAAGCAGCTTTCATAACAACTCCTCAGGCCTCCATTGCCTGAAGTTAGCTGGAGTGCAGTGTAGATCACACACATTTGTCAGACATACTCCCAGGGGCATAGCTTAACAATTCAGGGGTTTGGGAGGAACAAAATGCACACAAAGCACTAAGGAATGGGCTGGTTTCCTTAGTGGATACTAGGAACGATAAGGCAGAAGCTGACAGTAGCACAAGTATGAAGAGCAAGAATATTTCAGACCCATTTCACAGGCTTTGGTTATGTAAGGATTAAGTTTAAACAAACATGTTTTCAGAGATAGTATTTAGTACAGCCAGCAGTGCCCATAAATACAAGGAGTGGAAGATTTTTCTCTGTTAAAAGTGTATCAGTCAATAAAGGTGGAGGGGGATTTGCTTTCTTTATAATGTGAACCTTGAAAAACACCTACTAAATATGGATAAGACAATAAACCATCCTCTGTATCCACAAAGTCAATAGCCACACACCCTCTTAGGGTGAACAAGTGAAAAAGTACCCATTACTCCAGCTCATAGACATCTCCAGTTCTTTCTTCAAGTCTTGGCATCCCAGTGATGCTTCAGCAAGAGTCCCCCTCGTTGCATGGCCAGCCCTGCTTGCACAGGGAACAGTAGTTTGCTTCTACATGAAGTCCTCAAGCAGACATCAGCTTCCACTGAAATCATGCAGGCCAGACTTCCTGCTTGCTCTTACCCCACCAGCAGCCCTTTCCACAGACGACACACACATATGGCAGGAGCTCTCTTTACAATAAGCTCTTTGAGGACCTTTGCTATTTATCTTTCAGACCTTCAGAAGCTGCCAACTCATACTGCTTGACCCAAGATCCCTTTATAAGCATGAGTAAATTTTCACAGGATTATTACTTAATTTTCTTATTTTACTTATTTTGTCACAGAAGGACTCCTAGGTCCACATGGGAAAGCATTCTTTGGAAGGCCATATGCTCAGGACATGCTTTAGACAACGAGAGACTGGACAGTCTGAAGGTCTCTAGTTGCTCAAAATGGCTGGCACAGTTTTGGAAAACAGGTCTTCAACCTGAATTCTTCAAAGTTTATTTAGGGAAGTGTTCAGAATGTTTGGAATGCTATTGGCTTGCTTTTAAATACTTGAAACTTAGCAAAAGAAAATTAGCTATCCTCCTGCACATAAGAAATTTCTATTTTATCCACATGATTTCCCCCTCAAGGAATAATACTCAGACATGGTTTGCTAACTCTTGAATGAACACAGCAAAAATCTTTGCAGTGGCATGAGTGATGGGTGTGCACAGCATAGCTTTTGAAAAGCTAAGCACAAGCATTGTTCTTGCCTCATGGTCATGCTGCAAGTGGAATCTAATGTAAGCAGTGTGGTTTAGAGGATTTAACCTTCACCCTTAGTTACTGGTTTTGCTGTATCCTTATTTTGCCTGCCTTCAAAGAGCAGTTAAGCTTTAAAGCAAAAAAGTCATCCTCTTGGCTGCTAAATAAAAAATGCATTAAAATCAAGTCCAAGTGACGGCAGAGGAAAGAAATCCTTCATTCCACTTACTTTCAGTGGTTAAACCAGATTAGTTGAAAGCCTTTAAAAACAGAATTGTATTTTTAACATTTAGGGATAGCATCACAATTCAATTACACTGTTCAGTTTAAATTAGGAACAAAGGAAAAAAAATCAAAGCCTTTGAAGTTACCTGCAGGCAGTTCAGAAAAATCTTAATCATCTGACTTCTCAGCACAGCCAACTCTCAATAATTCAGGATAATGGGAAAAGGTGGAGAGGAAAGGAGGAAATATGAAAAGCCAAACAACATGTAACTCTTCTCCTGCCCAGTAACCAGATGATGTGTTTGGTAGCTTCACTTTACACCTTCATATCTGAATTACAAAAAGGCAAGTTTCTGCCTAGCATAGTCACAGCATAAAATAGATGGGCAAATTGCACATATTCCCTGCTACAAAGAAGAATCACTAGGAAAGACCAAGCTGCTTATTCTGGACATTGGAATCAGCACACACCCTACTGCAAACAACCCCACTGCTAAATAGTTGGATTTCCTTCCTCAATCCCCAACTCTGACAAAGGTTTGGCCTATGACCTTCAAAATGTGGTTGTTTCTTTCATATAATTGTTTTCATTTAGCTGTTCTCTTCCATGAAGGTTTCTAGAACACTTCCTTTACATTTTAAAACATTAAATTAAAAAAAAAATCCTAATAATCTAAACCAACAATTGGTGATGCACAACTTTCATTTTCAAGATGGAGCATTAGAGTTTGCACAGAAAGAAGCCTGCTGGACAGGTTAAACTCTGAAATTCCATTTTAATCTCTGATAAATGGCATGTACCTAACTCTCCACAGACTCACTAAGGCACACCCAAGCTTTAAGCCAGGGAACTGGATTTTTCACTACTGGATAACTAGTACCTTACCATTGGTAAAGTCACACCAATATTCCTACCTCAAGTGAATAAACCTGCAAGGTGCATCAATGTACACAGCTTACTTGCCAGCTTCCTCCTCTCCATCCTTCCTATCACAGCCTAAAGTCCTTTTGGCATCAAGATCATGCTTTTGCACCCCTCCCCTGTTTGTCTCCTTATCTCACTTAATGATCCTCTAACCATCCAGAGGTTAGCAGAGCATATTCTGTGGGCTGACTGCAGGCAGCACTTCCTCCAGCACCCTTCCACACTGGGTTCAAGCCTTAGTATACGAGCTTCTTCCCTGCTGCAGCCCAGAGAAATGGACAGCAGGTTCAAAGATACTCCTGAGGGGACCAAACAAGCTTCAATATTCCTTTTAAAGGTAAGTACCAGGGGAGGAACAGACTTTCCAAGGTGTGCAAAGAAGGGGAACGAGTTTGCCAAGGGCAAAAGGGTGGTATTCAGTACCTTTCACTGTCCATTGCATGATGGAAACGCTCAAGTCAGTGTGGATTAACAAGTGCCAAGCAGGGCTCAGTTTCCTTTCTTGCAAATAGCACTCATACTTTCAGAAACAGAGACAAACGATCAGAAACAGTCTCAGTATTGATCCTTCCCCATTTCCACGTACCGTGGTTGTCATGCCAAGTCAGACACATTCACAGAAGATTTGAATTGTATTCCTTAAAAAAAAAAAAAAAAAAAAAGAAATTCCATTTTTCCTTGCTTTGGAAAGCCCAAGAAAAAGCCCTAAAAC
>VZTB01007441.1:43592-70786 GCA_013397245.1 Thryothorus ludovicianus
AATACCATAAAATATTAATTTGTTTTCTTAAAAAAAAAAAAAAAAAAAAAAGAAATTCCATTTTTCCTTGCTTTGGAAAGCCCAAGAGAAAGCCCTGAACACCATTAGCTACCCAGATTTTAAGACGTTTTCTTTAAGTCACAGAATTTCACTGGAAACTCTGTTTTACTTGGGAAGAGGAGGATAAGAGATCAAAATCCAATTGTCCTTCCAAATAAGGAAGAAGTTAGTTATGGGCAGGCTGTGAACTTCCAGGAACCAGCAAGAAGAAAAACAGAGCTGCTGCAGAGCAGTGAGAAGAGTTAGGTTAATGCACACAACTCCAATGCACTGCAGATTTCTGCACTATTACAAAAATGCTTATAGCAGTGGGATCATGTCAACAGTGGATGAAAAGAAAACAGTTATTAAAAAAAAAAGTGCTGGATCTGCTTTAAAGGATTTTTTTAAAAACACACTCATCTATGCAATCTATGGGAGGAACAAGAGATTGGAGGATTGTGGAAAACACATCTCTCACAAGTTCTTGCTTTGGTTTTGGGTGATTTTTTGTTGTTTGTGGGTTTTTTTAAAACATCTTTATTTGGAAAAGTATTCCCTTTAGAAACTATTGTTTCAGCATTTTCCCCCTGCCGCACTGCATCAGAAAAGCTAGGTTTCATACTCTCAGCTTTAATCAGTACAACAGCACATTTACAGAGGACCATATGCACAAAATGTTCCAGAATGCCTTCCAAAAATAATAAGTCCTAAAAAAGAAAACTCACAGTAAACTGGAATGGCTTCAGGGAAGAAGAATAAAGAAAAGCCGTGCAAAGGCAGAACTTCTTGTAACCACATCCCAGCCTGAAATGTTACTTTCAGTAACAAGGCTGACAAAGAAGCACTGGATTGGTAAAGTCACTTGTACATTCAGGATGCTATTCTCATTTGTGCAGCTATGTAATCTGTTTCAGAAAATGAACCACCAAGCCCATGTACAGTAAAGGCTTATTTTATAATCTCTCACTACTAGAACATGCTTCTCCCTATCCTTACCATTTCTTGTGCTTTCATTTCAACTAATGTGGCTAAAAGCATCAGTCTGCTATACAGGCAGCTGCAATACCACCAGGCTGCACAGCCACTTGAGAGGACATCCATTTGGAAGCCTTTTTCCTATCAAAGCCCTCTAAATATAAACTTCAATGAAGCAGTCTGACATTTAAGTAAGGAACCATACTAGGAGATGGAGGAACTCATACATTTATTCCTAAAAGCACAGCTGTGAGACACAACTCAAGTTTAAAATTATTACATTTCCCAGATATACAAATATCCACTATACAGAAGTATCACCCACTTTCAAGGAATCACAACAAATAATGTACAGTTATTTGTTATTTGTATTCCACCTTATAAAAAAGGCTCTCCACAAGAGATGTGTTCTTATATCAGAACATTCCAGGCTAACAAAGCGTTGGTGTTTGAATGCTTGTCAGCACATAGATCTTTTCAGAGATAAACACACACACATAAATACTCTGAAAAATAAGACTGTCCCTTACATCCTCTGAAAACTTAATTTTCCAGCAAGAGATCATTGACCAAACCAAGAAAGTTTTAAATTCTGGTTCTGGCCTTAAGACTGCTTTTGGGATTCTAGCACAGAAGAGAATGACTTCAATATATCTCAATAAGGCAGGTCTTCAAAAGGTCTCAGCACTATGGCTCAGTTTTGCATCCATTAGCTCACTATTTCCCTCTACTTTTGTTTTTTAGCAGCTGCAAAGTTGCTAGATGTTTCTTACTGCTTCTCCTCCTTGGGATGCACAGTGCTAACAGCACAGATGCACATGTATTGCCATAAACCCCTCACTGTGGCAGACATCCATCACAGTGGCACTGGGCATGTTTTATTCCACAAAGCCAGTGTACAATGAAAAAAGAAAAAATTCAGCCTCCTCATTCAAGGCCCTTGCAATTAAGAGCACGGGCCAATTAGCACACTGCCTGCACACAGACCCTCTCCAGTGTCTCTGCAGGTCCCCCAGCAGAGCACTCTCACCAGCAGCAGGCACACCAGCCTCCACCCCAACACTCAACCTGAAGATTTCAGACTTCAGGCAAGTTGACAATTTTAAAAGTCAACAGGACCAAGAGAAGAGGGAGTGGGGGACAGAAGCCCAGCTTGCTTTGCTTTCAATCACTCTCACAATTACCAGAATTACTCACAGAGAAGACACATCACTGTGCAGAAGATCCTCACAGCCTTTTTTTCCTCTAACTAGTTTCCCTCAACAGGCGATGCTTAATTTGATTTTCTTACAAGGGATCGGTTGCAATTACATTCTGAGCAGCACAAGCTAGAAGAATCAAGTCAGAAAGACATTCCAAGAAGGACAGTGGTTTATTACATGTCACAAGGGGACATACACACACCATGATAAGGCCAAGGGCTCCAAGCATAATCCTCAGGACAGATCCCTTACCAGCAGAGTAGCAAAACATCATCTGAGACCTACAACCATGATCCAAAGACTGTGTGTTAAAGATTTAGATTTTGTGTTAAAGATTTCCACCATTAAACTGAGGTAGAAGAGAAGCATGCCAGAAAGAAGTGTAGAGAAGTAAGAGCTTGCAGAATAAAACTTTTTATAAATAAAATCTGTTTGTTGTATCTCAAGGTGAGTTTAAAGTTCCAACTTCTTCCTCACCTGACTCAGTGAGGTTTACACTTCACAAGGCATGGCTAGTAGAGGAAAAAATATTTTAAAAAATGAATCACTGTTAACTGGAGTAGAGTAGCCCAGAGGTGGGACACTGGATGCTCTGACTTGCAGCAGGAGAGGGAGCACAACCAGTCTTCTGCACCACCCTGCAAGTGTCAGAGGGGGCCCCATTTCTTCACTCCCCAGGGAGGGGCCTCTGTCTAGCTGTTATCAAACTCAAACAAAATGCTAAGCAAAGGATCCTGAGACAGTCAAGGAGCACTGTCTGATACTAACTGCTCATGTAGCAGTTCTCAGCTCCTTGTTTACATAGCAGCACTGGTTCCTCATCCTTTACTGACCTGCAGTCTAGTCCACCTCTTGTACAGCAGCATCTCCCCTTTGCAGAGGCAGCTGGGGTTGTCCCTCTGCCATCCAAGCACTTTCAGGCTACCTGGGCTGAAGGATGATCCCTTGCTCTTGGGCGACCAGACACCCCCCCATGCTGCTGCTCCCACACTCACCTCACAGTTAAACATCCCCTTTCCAACAAAAATGAAACTCTTGGGAACTTGTGGGACAAACTGGACGCTTGCACAAGGACAGCTCTGGGGCCAGTGGAAGTAGCAGCTGGAGAAACACTCCCAACTCAGATTTGCTGCCAAGACCTGAAGTGTCCGAAAGCACTCTCTGACTGAAGCAAGCAGCCCAATATGCTGGGTCAAGAAATTGTACAGGCTTCTTGTTCCTAAAACCATCTCCATTTTCAATCCACACTGAAGTGTGGAAAAAATCATTTACTATGCATAAAGATGCTCTATATTGAAATCATTCCCCTAAATCATGGCTCCAGCATCACGGTTTCCATGCAGGTTAAAAGGCAGAAAGCTGGGTGAGAGTGCTCCAAAATAGCCAAAGTTAACAAAGGCTTGTTAGAGTTAGAGGAAGGCAAATTAAATCAAAGCTGAGAGGGGAAAGTTACACAAAGCAGAACAGCAAGAGTCAGCAAAATGCTCAGCAGTAAATCTTAGTTTTGTGCAGGGTTACAGAGTGGTGGTGCACACAAGCAAGAATCACACACATGCCCGTGCTAGGTCAGAAGGAGATGCACCCAGAAGACAGAGCATACAGGTTATTTAATCTTCTACCTCACATTTTGGCTGTTTTCCTAGACCACCTAGGACTGCAAAAGCACAGCTAGGCTTTGTCCAGTCTACCTCAAAACTCTCGGGAAAACCCTTCCAAAGATCATATCCCCTACCGATACACAAAACGTGCAAAGACAAACTCTGGAAAAAGCCACAGGCAACACCTTTTCACCACTGGCACCAGAATGCAGAGGTAAAGCATCCTGCTATTGACCTGAGCAGTTGCCTCCTTGCCTGCTGTCCCTCAGCCAAGCACACCACTCCCAGGTGCTGCCTGTCTCCTGGCTCCAGTCACAGTCCTCCACCCCTGAACGGGCCAGCTGCCACGCAACCACCCAGGAAACACAAGCAAGAAGACACATTTTGGAGTCTTTTGGATTTCTACCTTTTTTTCCACTTGTCCAGCACTCCTACTCAAAAGTCAACAGCCTGGGCACATTAACATGAAAAATACCACACATGCTGTCCCAGACACACCTTGTTCCTCTTGCAAACACAGAGCTGAAAAGTGGAAGAGCTTTCCCTATTCCTTCTAAAAAGTGTATTTTAAAGCAGGCATATTTAACTCTCTGAAGGCAAGGAAAAAGTATGTCAAGCCACAAGCAGCTAAATGAACACTACATCCACTTGGGAAACAAGTCACTCCCTTCTGGGGTTTTGAGGTATCTCCTAGTACCCTGCATGAGCATACTGAAGCCATGAAATTATTTGTCAAGAAAAAACATTCTAGCACAGAATTCCCAGTGACCTCTACCCCATCTCATGGGAAAGCACAGCAACTCCGGTTTCAACTGCCTTTAAAGGAAAATGGATTTTATTATTATTTTTTTCCAGACATTTTGGAAATAAATACGAAGGTTCTGCGACAGCCAGTAATCCTCAAGCAATTTCCTGTCTCTGGAAACAAGGTTCTCTCAGACTGAATTGATTAAATAAAGGTTATTAGAATTAGTATAAAGCAAGCTTGTTTAAAAGTCCTGCTCTTCATGTTTTTACCTGTAACACAGTGCTCCAAGCAGCAGGAGAAAGAGGTCAGCTACAAGAGTTTACAGCACAACAAAATTAACATGCAAAACCCACCAAAGAGTGAGAAGGTGATTTAAAATTACTTTCAACAGCAGAGGACTTTCATGTTCATTTAATCTACTTTGAAATGAGTTTCTCAAAGGGTATGCACGTTTTCATACTGTACCCTTAAGACTGGATTTGTTTTCTCCATTTCGTAGCTCTGATATGCAATTTAGTCTTTTGAGAGTCAGCAGTTATCATCACCAAAGCTGTTTTTCTTTTGCCTCTGCAGTTTAAGGATTTGCTGCAAAACAACAGGTTAACTCCGTTAACACCATCTTTCAGTGTTACCAATTTCCTTTCCCTCTAAAGCCAAACATTCTGAATAAAACCCATACAGGGGTAAGTGTTGGTCTCTACAAATCCTACATGTATGTAGAGGAATGCAAGCAGTTTGACATCAGGATCAGAAAATTCTCTGGCCCTTCTTGAACAGACAAGAGGAAGTAACAGTAAAGTAATGACACTGGTGCAACAGTTCAAAAGAAACAGAGTAACCATTTAAATTAAGGCACTCTTTATAAATAAAACCCCTTGAATCTTGCAGAAAGGGCTAAACATCATCAGACTGGCAACAGTCTCATATGCACAGGTTAATTGAGCT
Organism: Thryothorus ludovicianus; assembly: GCA_013397245.1. Classification (NCBI taxonomy): domain Eukaryota; kingdom Metazoa; phylum Chordata; class Aves; order Passeriformes; family Certhiidae; genus Thryothorus; species Thryothorus ludovicianus. The sequence goes on from VZTB01007441.1 coordinate 49,103, forward strand.
TCTTGTTCGTATCCCTAAGAAAAAAATACTTTATGCAAAGTTTTCAGAAAGATCCCTGAATAGGAATTGAACAAGAACAGGGGTGGAGGGGTGGAGGGGTGTGGTGGTTGTGGGTTTTTTTAATAACCTCACCTCTCTTCACTAAATGCAGAGTAACAACTATTTTAAAAAGCCAACAAAACACCAAATCTGCCATCTGTAGCTCCACCTATAAGGTTCAGAGAGAGATTGTATTGTGTGAATGTCACTACAGCTATATCCAGAGGAGTTGCAACTCTCTGGATTTTCACTGGCATCTCTTAACAAGCCACTTGCAAGTTTTATTTTGTGAAAAGACTAGTCTTAGCATGTTTTATACACATTCTAACTCACCTAGAGCTGCTTTTCTGGGTAAGCCGAATATTGCGTTTAACAGGTGTAAGCAGCAGTTGGCTCTGGACAACAAAGGATCTCCACTGTCTCCTTCTGCACTTCAGGGTCTGCCCTCCTCATGAAGCAGAATCACCCTTTCACATGCAGAGGGAAGTGGGGGGAGAACATAGACAAGCCTGCATTGTGGAAAATAAATAGCCCCACTAAGGCTCCACAGGACACTACAAGGCACACTTTGAGGAAACCACCCTTCTTACAGCACACTACAGAGCACAATAGCTATCTCAGAAGCCTTTTCTCCAACACTCACATATCCTTCCCTGCTCTCTAGCAACACTGCCACAGCCTCCACCTCCAAGTCCTGCTCCTCAGAAGCTCTTGAGGATAGCTGCTGGAAATCACTGCAGAGCCTGCTCCACACCACCCTTGAAAACGAAAAGAAATCCCATTGAAATGCTACTGTGAGCCCTTTTGAAGGGTAGGAAGATATACTGGTAAGGACAGAACTCAACAAGGTACTTCTGAGGGACCAAGGTTAAGTTTCATCATCTCTGCCAAGAACAGCCTTGTTTTATTTACATCAAAGGCATCAACAGTCTTTTCAAGTTCCTTGCAAACAAATCAAATCTGAAAAAGCTAATTATATTTAGGCTACATTTGCTACAAAATAAGTGTAATTGGGCAGAGTTTAAGTTCTTTTAAGAAGTAGTCCCACCGATAAATTTTTATTTCTGACCAAGGAAAACTGTTGGGTTTTGTCACTAGACCAACAGCAAGTTTCATTCTCTGAAGTCATGACATAAAAGGTTACTCTTCCCCAAAGGCAAAGGCTCTCAGGAGGGAGGCCTTGTAGAATTTACAGGTACAACCTCAACACCACCATCATCAAGGGAACACTATTCTTTGCAAACACTGCAAGTACTTCCACCAGCAAGGGGAAATGCAGAGCAGATGATGGCCTGTAACATCAATAGCTCCAAGATGTTCAACCCAAAATTTTTGCTCACTTTCTTCTCTGGGAAAACAATCCTCACTTTCTAACTGCAGGAAGGACTCTTGAGCTGATGTGATTGAAGAAATGCAGAGAGTAAAAAGAACCGGCCTTGTGGGAGCCATGTCATCTCAGAGCACAGTAATGCTCAACATCCACTGCGCATTCCTGAGAACAGGCTACAGAGCTCACCTGCAAACCAACCAAGAGTTGAGAACATACAGAGGGTCCCAGCTCCCTTCTACAAGTGTTCACCCAAAACACAAAGGGTTTGAGTTAAGACCAATGATAGTAATGTGACAAATGATAGTAATTGCGACAAAAGAAAGATGCACAACCTACAGTGGAACTCAGACTTCGTAGAAGCCTAAAACAAAAGCTGAGGAGGAGAAACAGGATGTGCACATTACTGCCTTAATGTCATCAATCCTGGGAGGATCTGGTTTATAATATTAGCTGAAGTTGAGAGTTGAAACTATTTTTTTAGATATTAAGATTAACCCAAGGTCCGCAAACACCTTCACCTCAAAATGCAAAAACAAAATCCTTGTTTTCTTCAGCCAAGAATATTATTAAATCCCCATTTCTGAGACAGAATATTTTTTCCTGTCAAAAAAAAAAGTATGAGGGGGGGAAGGATATCAGGAATTAAAGTCCTAAAGAACTTCAGAGAGGTGATTAACCTAATCAATACTTCTTTTTAATACCACACCTGAAGTGTAGGTGGCTTTGTACAGGTGACTTGTGTAAGAAATCGTTTACCAAGAGTCAAACCAGAGGTCTAGAAACCTTCTGGAAAGGTGTTGGCTTACCATCAGCTGAATAATCCTATTATGTGTTGACTTGAGAACTGTCAGGCCTATCCTCAGCAATGCCTGGCTAAACCCCCTCACCTACAAGTAGGCAGTAGATGTTAAGCAAACCTGCTATTTTACCAGAATCAAGCTGGAGAAGATTAGTCTTTAAATAGCATAAATGTGGGCAATAAAGGCTGCAGCTACCACAGGTCTCTTTGGTCTGTTTTTCTACACTTAAATGCTGAGACACATTTTCTGAAATAAATGACAGCCACATGCTTCCTTACAGCAGGCACTCCTTGCCTTACATGGAAAACATTTCTTGTAAGACACACAGGAAGCAAAGGTTAGATCAGATTTTAGCTGTGGGAACTTTTCATGCTGTGCAATAAAAAGCCCACTGATCTCACGCTGCTTCCCTCTCTGCTGCATGCTCCTCCCCCTCGTACAATGAAAGCCTCTTGGCTGAAACGTCATTTCTCATCCCTTCTCTTCAGCACAAGCTTTTCAACATCCTTTTTCCTACAAAACAGCTAGTTGTGACTCGCAGCAGGAGACCCTGCAAAGGAAGAGATGCAGACAGGAAGCCCGGGGCACATGCCAAAGGATGAACTTTTGCGTTCAGACAGGTATGTGACTAGGCAAAAAAGCCCTTCACAAGCACTTCTTGCCTCATTAACACTTGCAGGTCAAAAAAAGGCAGAAATTGGAGCCTACAAATCAGACCTTGCTGTGCTAGGTGCTGTATAAACACTGAGAAAAAAAAACAACACTGCTACACGGATATCGGATATCGTCAGCTACTATCAGAGAAATCACCTCTTTAATCTGAGCGACCACTGGTCCCAGAGATCTTACTCTCACAGCAGGTTCTTGCTATATCACACCCAAAATAATACAGAGCTCTTTGGTCTACTGCAAACATGCAAAAAAATCTGCACCACGCCTGTTCTTAAGGCTTTCTTTGTTCACTACAGTTCAGAAGATTGAAAGGGAAGTTAAAAGGTCACTCTGATACACGAGCTATTTCTGTCCCAAATATGCCAATAATTTGACTCGGTAGCAAGAATCAAAGAGCAAAACCACTTGAAAACAAGTTTTTCCTCAAATTGTTATCATTAAATATTTAACCCCTTTAATATTTTTGTAGCAACAGTCACTGATGTGAGCTTGATACTTACTGATTTATAAAATCAGATTTATGAAAGGACTAAAAACACTAAGACTTTTTTTGCCAATGGCTACCCTCTCCAGTATCCAGGTCTTTTCCTTCTTTTTCAAGTTTTAAAACTGCCTCCCCTCGGTTTCATTTTTCCCCTCATTCCTTCGTGAGATTTTCACCACACCTCCTTACGCTCTTTGCATACATTCTAGCTCACGCTTCGCACGCAAGAAGGAGCCTCCCCTCTCCCACAGTTCCTTGTGTGATTTTCTCAGCTGAACTCATTAACAGCGTCTCCAGGACTTCCCATGATTGACAAAAAATCGCCCCTGGATAGAGCGGAATGAGTTTGTGAGGTTTTGAGGGCAGTTGGTGCCTTTCGCCAAGGTCCTGTGCGGGCACAGGGCCCCTCAACAGGGCGGAGAGCAGGTGAGCTGCACGGGGACACACAGACAGCTGCACGGGGACACACAGACAGGCGAGCTGCACGGGGACACACAGACAGGCGAGCTGCACGGGGACACACAGACAGGCGAGCTGCACGGGGACACACAGACAGGCGAGCTGCACGGGGACACACAGACAGGCGAGCTGCACGGGGACACACACACAGGCGAGCTGCACAGGGACAGCAGGGGCCTGCTGTCATCACCCTGCAGATACCTGCAAAAGGCTGACCTGCACAGGCACAAACGGGAATGCAGCAATCTCCTGCTCCAGGAAAAACAGCAAACTGTCTCATCTCCCTTGCCAGATGAGTTTTCAGAAAGTGTGCAGGTTTTGTGGTAGGGAGAGCTGTTGGGGCTGGGGGGTGGAGGTGAGATGGGAATGGGGTGTGGGGGGTTTATTTTGTGATCTTTTTTTAACTGTTCCCAGTTTAGCCATGCCTCCTTAAGAGACAGAACCTACAAAAGCACACACCCCCTCCTTGGCTGAGATCATGAGCCGCTACTGAACTTATCTTTCAGAGCTTGATTTTAAGCCAAAGCATTCCTGCAGCATGGAACATGGGGTGCTACAATGGCAGTGCAGGGCAAATTACTGAGAGCAGTAGGACAGAGAAACACAGATTTGCTACATCTCCAGCCATTTTGAACACTGATCTTGTCCATCAGAGTTTAAACAACCTTTTTTTTGGTTTTGTTTAAACTGTGTACATTGTGGCAGCACCTCAAAGACTGCATTAACTCTGTAAATACAAATGAGATTATTACAAAGAAATCTGTCTCTTCTCAATGTCTTAGAATTTATCTGGCCTTTCCTTGCTTTTTATCACCCCCAGAGCAGCTGTTCCTCTTTTGATTATGGACTAAGATGAAAACACTGCTTCATTGTGACCTTGTAACTGGGCCCAGTGGGATTCTCAGGGAACATGAGTCTGCTCCCTAACACAGCTATTAGCAGGTTTCAGTCTTGTCATTTTGTCTTCTAAGACAAGAGCAGTATTAAAATTTTAGAGCCATCTATCATAACTGAACAAATCTACCATTAATCCCACTGTCATCAAACAGACTCTTTCCCCTTTAAAGCACTCTAGGTTTCAGTCTCCTTCACAAGCAGATGCTTAAAAGAGTTTGGTCTGCTGACTGGCTCTGCTAAGGGGCCACACAGAGTTTGGAAGTACCTGCAAGTGACAGTATTTTGCAGTTAAAGCTGCCTACAAAACCATCTTGTCTCACTGAATGTGAGAACTTCAGGCCCTCACATGCTAAGCAGAGTGCACAAATCATCACAGGTTACAACTTACAGCATCAAACAGAAAACAACAGACCCAAGAGCACCCACTCACAATTCTTGTGGAAAGACTAGTGGTTTCTGAACACAGACAGGAAGGGCAGTTCCTTACTACAGGTTTCTTCAGTGCATGATCTGAGGCAAACCCCTTGGGTCCTGAGGTAAGCACCTCCCCGCTTCTGTTTCTTTAATCAGAAAGACAGAATCTCTCTTCTACAGACTGATGTTCTCCCCAAAGGGGAATCGCCCCATGACACTACCACAGACTTTTCAAAGTAAAGCAAGAGATAAAGCATCAACAGACTGGTCACAAGGTCTGTGTTAGTGCCTCTTCTCAGCATCACCTTAACTAGAGAGCAAAATCAACCACACACACACATTTTGAACTATTCCACATCTGGTATCTGCATTCTCTCAAAAATGAAAGACAAAGATAACAATTGCTTCACATTAACTAATCTCACCACCATATCCCTTACTGAACTATGGACAATTTTTTTCTTGTAAAATCATGGCAGCTTCCTTAATATAAACTGCAAATCCTCCTTCTTACTCTAGAAATCTTAAAAAAAAATCTACCACCACATTCTCCTTTGTTTGATACCCTTCTCAGAAAATATTTCCATACAGATGTGCTTATCTTTACCAAGAAAAACAGCAAGCAGGGTTCGTGAACAGTGAGCAGAAATAAATTTTGACCACAGCTAGATTTACAGAGAAAAGGGAAGGAAGGAGCTGCCTTTAACTATGCCCAGACAAGCAGCCACCAGAAGGGCTTGATCCATAACTCTGCCTGTTCCAGTTGCACGTGTGAAAGAGATTTCACACAGGTCAGCACAGCAGAGCACACTCAGCCAGCTGCTGGCACTGCTTTAGGGCAACAGAACCCCCATGGTAAAGCAATGTGCCCCTGTCCACATGAGCACTCCTAGGAATACGTGGAATAGGAAGACCTGAGTTATCTTCACCACCAAGAACTAAAGTTTGAGTGTTGTGTCAAGTACTTCAACACCCCATGCAAACAAAAGACACAACAGAGAACAACTCTTTATGGGTACAGTCTTCAAACTCCTGCATCCACACTGCCAAATGTCATGGCCTGTCTGGCACTCCGACTGAGTTCACCTCCATATCCCTACTCTTCCATAGTAGAGTGGAACAGAGGCTCATGAGTACATAAGAAGACAAACTACAGTGGCAGGGAGAACATAGAAAACAATCACTTACATACAAAAATATCCTCATTCTCTCACTAGAAAAACAATGTACTGGGATAGAAAGTGATGCAGATTTGCAAAGAAGCTGCTTTCACTAGCAAAACCAAACTACCATAAAGAAGGTGGGGTACAGCATGTTCTTATGTTGAAGAACAAAGTGCAAAGGTCACAAATAACAGTAAAACAGAAGGAGAAGCTATTGAGCTGAGCATATTGAACCAGGGTTTTTACCACCTATACATATACACACATCAGATCCACTACCCAAGCAACAATTCATCCACCCCCTGTCTTATTTCTAAATGAACAGTTAGAAAATGAGGGCAATAACCTGATACACTCGAGATGAGCAATATGACAGACACTGCAGACTGGACAGAAAGAAAACAAAGAGAATTTGTGTACCAAAGCAAAACACAGCAGAAGAACATCTGCTGCTTTTACCAGGAATACCATATGGCCAATATCTGAGGTAAGGAGAATGAGTTCATTCATATTTAAAAGCAAAAGTAATAGGTCATTCCTTCCAAGTTAAGGAGAAAAATGCCTGTTTCCCTTTCTCTGTTACAGCATTACCAGTTCAGATATGGCCTTCCAAGGAACCAGTACTGGCAGTATTCTGGCCCAGACAGTCAAGCTGAGGGCACTTTCTATGTCAAGATGCCAGAAAGAAGAGGATGAGAATGTTCATGTGGGAGTTTTGCTTAGTCCTAACATAAGCCTGGTTTATCCACAGTCAAGTCAGAGCTGCAACACTGAAAGACCAGTTTTGTCACCAGCAGACTACAGTTAACACTCTGGAGCTCTGAGACATTTGGCAGCAGTAAGCACAGTTAGCACAGCACATCTCAACCACTATGGTAAAGAAATCTTCAGTTCCTAAAAGAACTGCTCAGAATTGCAACCAGCACAGTTGGGTCCAACCAGAGCACCCAGAAACACATTTTTCTTCAACAAAAGTGAGGACAGGAGCATGGCAGCAATGTTTCTAATATCTTGCAGAACATTTGCCTGCCAGCTGAGAAAGCTTCTACTTCTGCAGTGCTACCCCACACATGGATCTGCCATGCAGCAAAGTTACAAGGCAAGAGGAATAATCTTAATGCATACTCATCGTCTCTTCAAAAAACCCAAACCAGATCAATAAGGTCTTTTTCTATGCGAGCACCTGTTGGTGGGTACTATTTAGCTGTGAAAGCAGGTAAGACCCTTGACACTAGCAACGGCCCTCAACAGCTGCCAAGATAGAGCACACAAGTTAATTCACCTCTGTAAAAGCCCCTCCTTCCCAACAAGGTCTTACCATATTTGCTGGTTCTTCATTCCTCCCAAGCCTGAATCCACACTTACTCTCTAGAATTCAAGTGTTCTGTCTGCCAATTGAGTTTTCATTGCAAGAGACAGATAGCAAAATGGATTAGAAGGACTTTGCAGCAGTGCTGAGAAGTCTAAGCCACAAAGAGAACACAGTATAAAAGTCTAGTCTGACAATCAAGAGCCAGGAGTAAATAAAATGAAAAATGGCAGGCCAGATTAACTAGTGCCAGCATTACTTCCCAGATCCATTCATGTCACAACATATCCCAGCCTCCCCTCTCTACCCCTTTAAAATACTCCAGTGTGAATCCAAGTATATTATTGCCCTGACCCATGTCTCTCACTTTGTATTTGCTCTCTGGCTACGGAAGGGAATGCAGGAAGAAAGCCAGAGATGAACATTCTTACATGCAGAGTAACTCATAAGTGTCTCCAGCAGACCCAAGCAACTGTTTACAGGAAGACAAAAAGGCAGTGTCCCAGGTACCTGGTGTACAGCTCTTGTGTGGGGTTCAAGTTCACTGCTGAGGCAGCGAGGCTTCTTCAGCCTCCTCCCGAGCAGTAGGTGAAAAAGCAATGCAGCACAGAAGAGATGCAGACAGCAAGTGTCTGACTTAACAGCCCCACAGCCAGAAAGTGCCAAAGGCAAAAGGAGATGACGTACCAGAATTTTAGCTACTGCTAGGCTACGTATTTACTGAGAGAGTTGTCTAGAAGTCTCATCTTAGGACCAGGAGTTTTATCTTTTATGCTTATAAAAGCCAGCTTTTGATGATGAGTTTGTAGAACAAAGCGTCATTTTATTACATGTTTTTCCTTCATCATTTACTGATGATCCTACTATAAAATGATACATTTCACACCAAAGTGCAGCAGAAACAGTGCACTCGTGTGATGTAGAAACCTGTGGAAGCTGAAAGCTGGATGCAGGCTTCTGAAACTAAAGCATTCTGCAACTCAGGCTTCTGCACACAGTTTATGTTATTGTTATGTAAGTTTTTCCATGTCACCAGAAGTGACTCACAATCACTTTGTAGCAAGATCTGTAGTCTCCATTTCTTCCATGTGAGAAGGAAGACCTACTGCCTATAAAAGCATCACATAATTAAATGCATTTTCAGACACAAGGCAATCAATAGTATGGGAAATCAAAAAGGTTGTAGCACAGTTATAAGCAAGCCAAAGGTTACAGGGAGAGATTAAATATGGACTTCCATAACAAATACTCCTAGGCTTTTCTTTGTCTAGTATCATTCACTCTGCTTGTGGCAAACAGCAGTCAAAACATAACAGACTTTTTACAGTTTCCAGAAAAAGCAGATTTGGTGGAGACAACTAAAATCCATTATTTTCCTGCATGAAACTTGGGATAGCCTGTCCATTTAGGATAACCTGAAACACCAGAGCTGGACAGTGATCCCTTTGTGTGCAGAAGCCTAAGAAGAAAAGGTCAGAGCAGACCAGCAGTTGTGTGTGTCACCTCAACAGAAGCACACAGGACTGAAGAAAATAACAGTGGCTGAAGTTACTCTGCACGTGGCATCTGTCCTATGCCAAGGATAAGGAGGTCAAGGGGACAAGGCCAACATATCACAGGACAGACAAAAGACTTCTACAGTGTCTTTTCCCAAGTTTTGTAGTGCCAACCTTAAACTTCATTACAAGAGCCATGATTACTTCTACCTTATAAGTCAAACTTTGCCTCAAAAGTCTCACTTTGATCTGCGTATTTGTCACCTATCCAATAAATAAAGGATTTTTTCCCCTGCCCCTGCAAATCAAAAGAAGCTTCAGGTATAAGCAGTGCCACCCAGCTGCTCTGCCAAGGTCTGAACTTTAGACACAGGACAGTTTGATTGCTCATCACCTCATATAGCACAGAGAAGAAAAGCAGCAGCATAGCCAAGCCTTCAAATTTGGAAGGACCAGATATATTCTATGGGATATTAAAATAACCACACCTATGTCAACAAACACACTATGATCTAAAAAGTAAAGGTAACATTTCATCCTCCAAACTTTTTCATAATCTTACACGAACAAATATAGAGAAACTTCTGCAAATATAGCAATTTCCAGTTGACCAAGTCCCTTTACCTAGCCTGCTCATGAGGCACTATGAAACCCCAGATCAATAGGATTTTGGTTTTTGGAACACCAAGTATTTCAGGTTTCCTGCCCAGTGAAGTCTGGTGAGGAAGCACTCCTGTTTGATGCAAAAAGAGGTAAGGTCTAGCTGAGAGCTACTGCAGAAAGAAATCAGCAGCAGCACCTAAATGCCTTTCCTCCCTGTGGCTGCCCATGCCCTGCACACCTACAAGGTCACCTCCTCCCCATGTGCCAGGTGTGGCTGGCACAACCCTACAGCAGCAGCTGAAAGCTTGGCAACCTTGCAGCCTTCCACACTGGGAAAACCACAACATAATGAAGTCACACACAGGCATGCAGCAGCCACACGTTACACCCTATTATGGAAACAGCCATTAATTGTGGAAGCATATAATTTTTACTCAATGAGCTTTTGCTTATGTACTTCAGTTACTTTAGCTCTTCTTCCAGAAGACATCAAATAAGCTCATCCTTTGCTACAGTTACCTGTAGAACACAGACAAATTAACCAAGTGCAAGGCTCACCCCAGCAATGGCTTCATCATGGAAAGGCCGAGGAGAATGAATAGGACTTAAGCTTTTAATACCAATAAAAAGTTGTATTAAAACTGGATTAAATTTACCTAAAACTCATTTTGCCGAACACAGCCTAAAGGCAAAAACCTATGGCCAAATGATAATTCTTCCTCACAGGAGGTTCATGAACATCATTGCATTTCAAGAACTAGGAGAACAAGGAGACTGGTAGATTGTTGCAAGGTTTGTCTTCCCAAATGTATTCATATCACCGATATCTTAAGAATAAAGCCACATAAAAGAAACAGGCTACTTCAGTTTTAGTTAGCTACATTTTTACATGCCTTTCCCCCCCCCCCCCCNTGATACTGGTCTTTGACTGGGATTTGTGTTCTCACTTGGGAGCACTGCCTTGCACGCTGTAGATCACACCTTGATTACAGACAGATATACACTGAGGAAACTGATCTACCCTCAGAAATTGTGGGCAAATATAGGTGTGCAAAAATCCACAAGTGATCAAAACAAGCTCATCTAATTTACTGTGCCATTTCCTGCAGATGCTTTGAAAGGCAGGAAGCTTGCAGAGAAGCCAGGCAGCAGCTACACAACATTCATGGCACTGTACAAAGCTTGCATTAATTCTGCCTACACTAACCAACTTTCCTAACCTCATGGGTATTTTTCCTGAGACACTAATAAAGCCTCCAGAGCTATCAGTCTCTGTTCTCACAGGTAGTGCAAGTAAAATATCTTTCTCATACCCAATTCCTGGCTAGCAGGCACAGCACCACACTCCTCAAGGCATTCCACACACTCTGGGTGCAACATTCTTGTTTTACCTCCCTTGGCCAAAAGGGGAGAGGATCTCTCCAACAGTCTTTCCAACATCAGGTGAGTGTGTAACAGCAATGACCTTCGTGGTGCAGCTCTGAAGTAACTCTACTGAACTCATGGGATAATCCCAGTATACTAAAGTATGAAATCACCTTCAAAAGCCTCCTTCAAATATCTCATTGTCCTCCTGAATCTCACCTACATTCAAACAAATTTTTTATCCATTTGAAAAATAGGCTGCCTTCTACACTTAGAGGGAATTCTACCATTATTGTGTATAACATTTTTGGCTCCACAGCCAAGAAGAAGTAGTCAAAAACAAGAAACACTAAAGTAATTTTGAGTCCTAGAAGAAAAAACATGTAGATAAAATTTACTGATTTTACATTTAATAGTGATCTTTGTGGCATGGAAGACAAAAAATCCCTCTGTTAATGTATCCATCCTATAGAATTCACCACTTACGGGGACTAAACAAATTGAACAGTCCGTGTGAGCTGCTGAAAGGGAGGAAAGTGTTGCCTTTAACTTCCCTAAACACCTTGACAGAGCCTGGCTGTATCTCTAGGATATACACAAGCCCTTGTTAAGACACAGTACTGTGCTTTCTAAGTTGAATAATACCTCTCAACAGCTTCAAGTACTACTTTAAGTAGAAAGAAGGTGTACTGGGAGCCTGTTAAACAAATGATATAAAAACCCTCAAAATCAATGTTGGCATAAAAACCCCAAAATCAATGTATGCTTGACAGAGAAGGGATCAGGTATGCAGCAATTAAATGCACCACACAAGAGGACTATAAAATACCAGCTTGCTTTAGCAAATACGGTTGCTTGCCATCAAGTACATCAGACAATAAAAATAAATCTCATCACATAACTCAAATTCAGCAAGGCTTGTCTGGAACAATGCCTGGGAAGCCTGCAGCATGCACATCACCCTGTAAGATGCCCAGCTAGAGATGGCAGAAAACACTGAGCACAGGTACCCATGTCAACCAAGCTAACAGAGATCAACTTACTTTGTTTCAAATCACAAAAGATGAGCAGGATGTTGAAAAGTGACAGAATATGAATAAGCACAGGGCACACATTTGCAGGAAATTCCCTCCATATGCAAATCAAGGGTAAAGAAAAGATAAAACCAACACCACATACACCTTCCAGGTTTTATTTTCAGGTCGTAAAAACAATCACTCTGAAAATGAGCATTTCCTGGGATTTAACAGTCGTTGGGTTAATAGCATTAGGCAAAGACAGTTACACCTAGCCCATAATTTTACCCACATAAAATGTACTGTATCTGGTAGTCATGTCTCCTCAGGATTTTGTCAACAGAATCAACCTTAAAAACCAAAACTGTTTAAAGTTGTGAAGTTGTGCTAAATCCCTTCCCACAGCTAATGTTTCCATGCAGGTTTGCATCAAGGAGCCAGGCTGAATTACTTTGAAATGTACACCCTGCATCTGTGCATAGTCACTGGCAGAAAGTACTTCAAGCCAGTCTCCTCAGTTGAGCATCCATCTTCTGATGGAACTTTTCTCCCTCTGCCCCATTACCTTTTCACACGTGTTTTTGGGCTCAGCTTATCTAGATATTCTACGTCCATATAAGCAAAAATTGTGCAATTTGCGAAGAAATCAGATTTTTACATCATCACTGCAGGACTTCTCCAATTCTGCATTAGGGAAAAACACTCCATTCAAAATGAAACGTGAGAACATTGCACCAATATGCGCTAGCCGTGCACACATACGCAGTCTCTGCCTTCTAGGAAGATCTTTAACTTGTCTAAATCCTCCCCAATCTCTCTGTTCTGTACTGATACCAAAAAGGCTCTCAAATCATGCTGTGGAGGGAATCTAGTGAAATACTGCAAACTCCCTTACAAATTCACCAGAAGGCCAGCCTGGCCAGACCCAGGACAGATTATCCCTGGCGGACTGCCACCACGGATCCTCAGAGCGCCCACTATCACTAACAGCACTGCTATATTAGCAGACCTGCTTTTAGGAGCACGAGGATGAGCTTCTCATCAGCATCTTACTGCCAAGGAAAGGCTAAAGAGGGTAACTCCGAACACTTCTTCCCTCCTCTTCTTGATCTGCATGGCATTTTTTAACAGCTCTGACATTTTAAACGTAGCTCTGTCTGATGCAAGCATTTCACATGAGACATAACCATATTTTCACCACCATCCTGTCCCCATGGTGACAAATAAGATGTGGTGAAGAGGCACTATTTGTTGTGTTACATCACAGGAAGAGTCACATTTCACTATAGACTTAGGTTTCAAGCTTATCTCTGATGCTATGCAGATTATATTTAGGCTGAGAGCAGATTACTTGTTAAACCAAAACATTATCTAGGCTGCACACACGTTCACTCTAGAAAACTTACAGAGCTCTTTGGACTAGGGATCAGAAGTTGGTCTCTTAAGGCATCCTTAAAAGCATCTGAGATATTACAATTGTTCGCTTTGGCCAGGAAGAGACAGAATGAAAAATACCTTCTAAATTTCAGTTACATGTCCCAACACATAGCAAAAGATGCCACTGCATTCAATCCAATGTGTCTTGCATCAACGAAGTGTTGGGGTTTTTTACTTAATGATTCAAAAAATAAAGACACACAGCCACCAAGACTAAACTGAAGTGTACAAGTACCATCCAGGAGCACCCAAAAATCTCATAATATTTAAGTAAACATTCCTAATGAGGCCTTCTTTAAACTCAAAACTTCGCACCCAAGGTAGCTACAGAAAACAAGGCCATCAGGCAGGCACAGCAAAAAGAGAGGTAGCAAAGGAGCTTAATGCCTTATCAATGCTGGAGGGTTCTGAGGGAAAGAGGGCGTAGTCAGAAGAATTATCCCTATCTTGATTAGCATCAGAACAAAGGCTCACATTAGTTTGTCTGCACAAGGACTCCCCTAGAGCACTGGATAATAACCTTGTTGAAAGCATTAAAGGGATTTCCTATCCACTTCAACTCCCTGCAATCTACACCCCTTCTCTAAAGGGGGATAAAAGGATGAGGTCCAAATAACAGCTTTATGTTTAATGCTCTGAAAGACATATCTGGGTAGCTTTTTACAACTAAAACATCAAATATACAATACACAAATAAGATCCTAAGTTTTCGAAGGTAACATTTGGGAGCAGATAGGGGAAAAATCAAATCAAAACAAAACCTATTTTTTGTTCAAGAGAAAAGGTCAGATAGCACAGGTGACTTATCATGCATGCTTAACTCCGGAAGGCAGGAAGGACTTCATTAGTTTCTACAGCAAAACCAGGGGGTGCTAAGGGAGTGAAGAACATAAGGAGAAAAAACACAGCTTGTGGTACCTGAACACCACAAAAACCAGGTTAATAAAGGTGTCAAAAAATGCTAAGGCATGGCTAAAAAGGGGTCAGAACATAAGACATTTTAGAATACTTCCTGTTTCAAAAGCAAGAGATGCTAACACAAGTGGCTGTCTCACTGCAGGATGAGAACATGGAAGGCATTTTTTCATTCTACCTTCAGTTTACAGAAGAATCGTGGCATTTGGACAAAACGCAGGTTTTAAAAGCAGAAGTTCAGGAAAAACAAAGTAACAGCATCAGCTTTCTTCTTACCTGATACTGCCACAGGCTGGCATACAATGGCTGTCAAGTTAGCAAGATTAAACTGACGATTCAGTGACCATAGGTTGATTCACACACCTAGAACGGCACAAAAAAAAGTGGGTATTAGCCCTGTAAGTACTAAGAATGGCACTGTGTCACATAAAAGAGCAGGAGGCTTGAGGGGTAGGAGCAGCTCCATTGTGTTTTTAGGACACAGGCACACAGCTGTGCTTCAGGTACAAAATTCAGATCTGGGTCTGACATATACTGCACAAGTTACTCAAAATCAAAGAATATGCAAACTATCCTCACACATTCCATTTGAAAATCTCAAGGATAAGAGGAGAACAGTTTCAAGTGTAGCAGAGTGTTACCAAAAACATTTTTCAGCAGCACTCAAGCTTGCTTGATGGTTTGTTGTGTTTTTTTTTCAGTGGGACAGAAAAGTCCCAGAAGTTACCCAAAATACACATTAAAACTGCATCAAGTCCAGCCATCAGATACACATATACACTTTCAGTGATTGCAAATACTGCACACTTCCCGGATAAGCATAGGAGAAATTTATTTCTACAGTGCCAAAATTCACAGGTATGGTTTATTGTTTCATCACCATATACACCCTTTTTATTCAGCATTACTAATAAAAATTCCAATACTTAAAAAGAAGGTTATTATACTTAAAAAGAAGGCAACCTTCTCGAGACACTTTGGAAAGTACAACAAACTGAGAACTGGGAAAACTGGTCATCCAAGTGAGAGCAAAAGCCATGCAGCTGAAAGGAATTTTTGTCTAGCCTGCTTAAAGATCTCCTTTGTTACTAAACATTTCATTGTCACATTTAAATGTCAGCTTTCTAAGCCGCAGAAGCGTGCAAGCCCTGCAAGACAGGAAACCACAAACAGACTTGAAATGAAGGTTCTCACAGCTAATGAAATGAAAAGTAAACCTAGCAAACTTCTCTTCACCTCTCTGATATGCTTACGAAAAGACACAAATCCTGATCTTACAACCTTGCTCCCCATACCCATGAAATTATTTTTAATTTAATCTCAGTCAGTAAGTTTGTATGATTTTGTAGTCTACTTATATACCAGGGCAAAGCTTGCCATGAGTCTCCAGCATACTTTTGTTGCACATCACAGAATGAGTCCGCAGCGTTTCAGGATCACACGGCTCTTTGCAATTGTGCTTTAGCTTATAAAGACCTACTACTCGATTTTCCTAAGGGGAAGACAGGACCCTCCCTTTCCTGAAGCAAGCAGCATGCCCTTTTTGGACTTTGAAAAGGAGTGAGGGGCCCTCAGAGAGAAGCTGGCTTTAAAGCTTTCAGGATGATCGCACATATGGCCACTGGCTCGCCAGCGGCATATGCGGCAGCAGATGGAGAAGTGAAGCTTTCATACCCTCTGAGCAATGCTCTGCAATTTTGACACTTCTCTTGAAAAGCAGATATGTCAATCACCCTCCCTGGCTGGTGTTTTGGCATAGAAGAGATTCTCCTCAGTCTGCATATCAACAGCAAAGAATAACATATACAGAGGATTTTAGAGGCAGTTTCTGTCTTAGCTTTCAAATATAATGAATCCATACACAGCAGAGAATGATAAATTACTGTTGTCTTCACTGCACATCAGCTGGCTTTCAGCTCATTAGAGAGCAACACATACCCAGTATGCATTCTTTCCTTTAAAGGAGGGGTGGGGGGAGGTGCTTTAATTAACATTAGAGCACCTTACTAACAAATAAAAAGCCTTTTGAGAGTAGTCAGCACAAATGGGCTCCAATACCCAAAGGGGATTCTGGCACATCCCCCAGTAAAACTGTATTAGTGTGGGCTGCTCTAATATATTGTCCTTGAAGACTTTTATGAAATTATTTACAGAGAAAAGAAAACCCAAACAGAGTAAATAGCTCAAAGACATTCAAACATTTCACTAATCTATAGGTTTAACACTACATATACAAACTACAGCTCCTTTCAAAGCAAGCAAGCAGCCTTTAACAGCTACTGTTAGAAATCACATTACAAGTCTAGCTATTGAAAGATCTGCATTTTTATATAAAGTAAGTAAGAACATCATTCTCAAGCTCACTTACAGAAACAGACTTGGGAAGCGTGTTGTTTGGTTTTGGGTTGCTTGGTCATTTTTTAAAGACCAATTTATCAGCAGGGTTTCCCTCTTAAAACTTATGTAACCCTAAAAGTCCTGCAGAAAGAGATCCAACATACAAGCATAACTTCTTTTCTATTTTCATTCTCAAACAAGCTGCAAACTTGGTTTTGATCACAAATTCTTACAATTCCCACTCATTTTATTACAAAATCCCATTAAATCAATGCAAGGAAAAAACAGGAACAGCAGTGAAACACAGCAATATTATAAACTGTGAGGAAAATTAGTTGAGGAAAAATGTAAATAGCTTTGAAGTTTTCCAAATGGTCCTGGCACTTTTGAAGTGTAAGCTAAGGGAACTATGAACAGAGACACGGTATTGAAGCTGCTTCACTTCTGAGCATGAGGTTAAAATGGAGCACATTTCAGCCCTGCAAAATTCAATTGCCTACGAGGAAGTTACTCCTCTGGCAAGTGTACACTGTGAGAATGAAAGCCATCCTATTCTATAGCACAAATATGACGTGGCGTTTTATTTACCACATAAAAGCGAGTCCAGTGGCCAATTTCCCTTGACTCTGCTCAACCAGCCCCAAAAGCTGTACTTTGCCTTGTTACAAGGTTACCACAGCAGTGATGACCAACCCGTTCCACCCAACACTCACTTCTACCAGGAAGCCAATTCAGTGCTGGTGGGCTGGCTGCCAGGACAGCAGCTCCCCTCAGGGAATCTCCAGAGCAACATGAGACACACATAGATCCTTTGTGCTGCAGAGAAAGTTCTCCATGTGTGCTCCACCTCTGGAAGCCTGCCCGCTGTCCAACACACAGGGAAAGACAGAAGCTGGGGGGACAACTGAGACAGTGGGAAAGAAGTAGAGGTTTTACACCTCTAACTCCTGGTCCTGCAGCTCTTTAAGGTGAACTTCCTCAAAAAACTCACCTTGAATTACCACATACAAATATTCAAAATAAATAAATAAGCAAGCGAACAACAGGCCAGGCTTTCACGGGTCTCTTCTCAGCATCACTGTGCTTAGTCTGAAAACAGATTTTACAGACTGCATCATGCAGTAAGCCATGTGAGAGCACTAAGCTTCCTGTGAGAGAGTAGGAGCTGCCACTGCTCAGTAACAAAACAGCCAGCACACAAATGGCAGATGAACACTTTTTCTGGTACATACAAAAGCTCACTTCCTGACATTTATAGGAAGTACTTCTACTGATTAAACTTAAAATCAATCTTTGCAGCTGCACAAACAAGACTTCTAGCAGAGTCAGGGAAAATACTGTCTGTATAACTACAGACCAGCAAAGCCAGATGAATTACACAGATGGGCTTAAAAAGACAGAGTGCTTCACTGAAGTCATCTACCTGTTCCCAGCTACTACACTCTGTGCTGCAGGTTAAATTGCTACATCTGAAATAATTCTGTTTGTAGCCAGAGTAACTTAATGACAAGAGATTAAATATGTATGATGGCATTTTTAAGGACATAACACTTGTCATGACAACTAGATAAACGTAATTACTGACTATTGTATTTTGGCAAAAGAAATCTACTGTAAGCAATACCACAATACCTTTGCTATATATGGGTTAATTTTTCCCCTTCCCTGTTCTAGGAAATGCCTTCACGTTTCTATTTACATATTCTTAAAGTAGAATTCAATCCCAGCTGCCTCTCCTCCCTCCTTCCCAGTCTTTCAGGCAAACAGGTTGTGGGACCAGCCCTGCCAGTGAAAGACGCCTCTCCCAGCTAAGCCTGATCAGCTGGGATCAGCTGGTTACAGCAGCCGACAAGTGGCTCAGAGGGCAGAGGAGCTGCAGGGATCAGCTGGTTACAGCAGCCGACAAGTGGCTCAGAGGGCAGAGGAGCTGCAGGGAGTCCCTGTGCCAAGCAGAGTGCACAAAAGGACACAGTCCAGGAAACTCTGGAGCTAGGCCTCCAAGCTACTGTCCTTTCACACAGTTATTCATAGATGATGGGATTCTCTGGAAGTATCTCAGGCAAGCAAAAAGAGATGCAACTTTCAGAAGAGAAAAAAAAGAAATACAACAGCAGTGGCCTGACACAGAGCCTGAGTGCAGCGTCCAACCTTCCTGGACTGACAGAGACCAGCAACTTACATCCATTTGCTCGCAAAAGCAGAACAAGCAAGAGGCTTATTTGGGCAGCACAGCAGTACATGGCTGCGGTGCGAGCAAGCACACCGATAAAAAGCAGAAGTGACGCACCAGGAACAGTCAGAGAAACCCAAATCCACAGTTACTATGTTGCACAGCTGAGGTTAAGACCAGGGCAGGCAGCTCTTACTGAGAGTTGTAACAATTCTCAGAGGCAAGAGCAAAGTACAGAAAGCAACCGTGACCCCAAGACAGCACGATTTCCATCAAAACCACTACACTCCAGGCAGGGCACACATTCAGTGACTTCAGTTACCATTACTTGCTGACTGCCCAGGCAGCTGTGCTCACGCAGCCATTTCAGTCCACCTTCACACACTGCACTAAATATAAACTGCTGATAACTGTGTGGAAACTGTTTCAGCAGAGACACGGAGCACTCAAGGACGTTGGGTCCTCCTCAAAGCCTACAAGTGGTCAATTTGCATGACGAGCAGAAAGAGAAGGGGTCAGAGCCAAAGTCTGCTACACTTATGGCTGGGAAATTTCTGCCTCGAGATCAGTACTTTCCCAGACACATACTTCAGAGAGTCATCTGCCTTTAAAGAGGATATGGGGGCACCTGAGTTTTGACAATAATTTGTCTAAAAGGAGGTTATGGCTCCCTTATCATGTGCTAGTTTGCTCTACAATGACCTTCAATTTTAAAATGTAGTTAGATTAAGTTGCAGATCTTTCAAGCGCATCCTTCACCCACTGTCCCTTAAAGAAACATGCTTTCCTGCTTTGAGATGGTACTATCATTTCTAGTGGTCCATAAAACACTCATTTAAATAGCAGGACAAGAGGAAAGATGAAACCACAAACAAGGAAAAGAAAAGCATTTTTTTCTCAACGTTCTGCTTAGAGAATTACTACCAGAAACAACATGAAAGTTACAAAGACAGAAGTATGATCTGTAAGGCTGCCAGTGCCACAACTGGCCACACGATTACACTAGAAAGAACTATTCTCTCTGCATCAAAATATAACCCAAAAAATAGCATGTCACAAAAAGAAGAAAAAGAGGCAGACTTGCAAAGAGATTTATGGCAGACACCTGAAGAGGAGGTGGATGAAATCAACGATAAACTACAGACACCACAGAGAGCACCAATCCTTAGAGCACTGGCATTTCATATGTAAATTCCTTCTCTGCTTAGGCGTTTTGCCTCCCTTTGATGTACACAGACAAGTTCAAACTAGAGATGAGAACTGGGAGAGTTCCCTTTCCCCATTATCTCAAGTTTTTTTCTTGTCTAAGCAACAGCTAAGTGCTCTAACTATATCACTTGTGCATCTGTTCAGAGGGGAAAAGAAAAAAAGAACACTAAAAAGAGAAGTATAACAAATATTATTAAAGAGAGAGTCAATGTTTCCCCAGCTCTGATGCAGATGTAAGTAACAAGCTAGTGCCCAACAGCTATAGTGCAGCCTAGGGGAAGAGAAAGACAAGCTGAACAACAGAGGACGGTAAAGATACTCTGGAAGAGATCCAGATGTCTTGAGCTTAGTCCTACTGCATGAAAAATTAAAGAGGTTAAAACCTCCTCTTAAGAACTTTTCTTCCCATTGTTCTGACCACGACTCTTCTGAACAAGCTGCATTGCTCCAGAAACCTCAGGAATTACGGTGACAATAGATTCCTGCCAAGAGAAGCACCATTACATAATAGCTTTTATGGGAACACGCACAAAAAGCCACTAGGAAGCGCAAATAGACAAGTGCAAGATCCTTTCTGCCCATCGGCTCAGTTTAGCTCTTGACTACTTCAGGATATTTCTAATTTATATACTTACTTCCTCTCATGCCCTTCCACTCAACAAAATCTGTGTTACTGTAACTACACTGAGATCACGTCCATTCCCCACAACGTAACCCCCTTGAGAATACACCCACTTGAAACTACTGTATTTGCATTAATCTGTTTAAAAGAACACGACGAAGTTGGAAAACGGTGTCACTATTTCCATTAGTATATTAGAAATAGGAACCATTTATTACAGTACTTTTTCATCCTTTACCCAATTTAAGGGATACTTAGAACAATTATTGCTTGTCAGTTCTGAGAAACCTAGCATGGCTATATTTGAGTTCCAGGTCTTCCACAGGGGATTTACCATAGATTTGTTACACGCACACGAAGAGGCTCAGCCTAAGCATTGCACACGTGTAAAGGCAGCTGCTAGGGAAGCTCTGACCTCTAGGCAGTGTTAAGGCACCATAAAGAAGAAAGCAAAGATGAAAACCCAACAAACACAAAGTTTCTCACGCTGAATTGTCCGCAGCAGTGACTCCACTACCACCTTCATCTCAGACCCCACTTTCCCTGTGTCTCCCTACGCAACCAAAAGCTCTACGAAAGGAACAAGAGAAGGCAGCGGTGAACGCTTATCCGCTGTTACTTAGGGCTTTCAAATCCTAGAGGTTCATCCCGCACCAAGCGAATCCTCACGCCCGAATACACACACGCTTTAATACCTCAGAGAAAGCCCAGCTCTGCCGTCACACCGACCACCCGCCGCCGTGACACGAGGGAGCCGCAGGTACCACAGGTGACATTATGTAAGGGAGGCGGCCGGGCACGGAAGCGCTCCCGCCGCAGCCCCGGGCACCGCGAGCTCCGTGCGGGGCCGCAGCCGGGCAGGGTTCCCCTCGCTCCCCGCGGGGGCCACCCGGCGGAGCGCCGCCGACCCCTTCCGGCTCCCGGCCCCGCCGCCCGGCCCCCACCCA
>VZTB01007441.1:71728-84130 GCA_013397245.1 Thryothorus ludovicianus
GTGCCCCGTGCCGCCGGCCCTCGCCGTGCCCCGTGCCGCCGGCCCTCGCCGTGCCCCGTCCCTGCCCTGTCCCGCCTGCTCACCTGCTGGCACTCTCCGTCACTCCGCTGGTGGCAGCTGTGGTAGCACAAGCCCCAGCAGGGCCCGTCCTGCTGTGCAGCACCGGCAGAGCCAGGCTGGCTGAAAGGTCCCAGGCTGGGCTCTTGCAGGAGGTCACGCTCTGGCTCTCAGGGCTTTAGCGCATACAGGTGCAGGGGGATGCTCACACCTTCTTGCCACCTCCTCTCCTCTCATCTGCTTTTTACAGCCTTTCCCAAGACAACGCTCCTGTATCCAAAAGTGCCTTCAGGGAATCAAGGAAGGATTCCTTGCTTTGCTTTCCTTTCTATTGCTTGAATTAACACCTACCTTCTATAAATCTGCTACATTATTCATATTTTGCTGTGCAGAGTGAGCTGTTCTCCCTCTCATATGGAGAAAGAACCATATGTAGTTCTACTGGAAAGGTGAAGGGAAGTTTACCTATTTTTCTGCAATAGTAGAGTGATCATTCATAGTAAAAAAACCATAATAGGTTATATCTTGCCATCATTTCATCAGATGTAGGAGATGAAATATGATACAACACAAAACATTCCCTATAAATATTCCCCTTGTAAGCACTTCAACACCAAAAAGCAGGAAAAAACTACATCATCATCCAGAAAACACGCTTAAAGGCAGGAAGGAAGAGTGGGAGCTAGAGCTGCACACAAACCTGCTGATTCACACAGCTGTTCTTTTTGTGAAATCTCAGGTGCAAAGGTAGAAGGCACAGAATGAAAATATTGGCCTGTGCTTTGCAGTGCTTTGATCAATTAGTGCAGCTGTCCAGGGCCTGAAGGAAAAGTTCAGAAACCTTTGTACCTCTGAAAGAAAAGAGCTTGAGGAGGCTGCCACAGTACTCCCTCTGCTCATGGCATTAATGCACAGAGAAAGGTGCAATTCCTGGCAAATTCTCACTAAAATGACCTCTCACTAGGGGCTGATTCATCACATTTTTGGCTTCAACCAGTGTAACTTCTTTAAACATTTAAAGATCCTTTTATTTCTGTGCTATACTTGATTTCCATAATTTTCATTCATACATATTTATCTTTATAACTGTATCAAACCATAACAAAAAATACTACATTCTTCCTTTGAGGCCTCAGATACACTACTTTGGCTGCAGTTAGTTTTTTGTTTATTGTGGAATCTCAGAAATCAGCATTTACAGACCATCTTAAATGTCCAACTTATCACACAGACATTAACTAATGCCTTTTACCTTGGATTTGCCATACTGCATCATACCACCAGCCAGTCTAATCCAACATCCTGCTACCAGCAATAGCCAACTGCCAGTGTTTCAGAGGAAGTAAAATCCACCAACTGCCCCCAAAACAGCTACAGCCCCCTTCCAGGGAAATGCCTGTGACCAGCTGGTTCCAATCTTTTCAGGCTCCAGGTTCTGAAGAAGGAGGTGAAACATTTTCTCTTTATTATATGTGTCAATAAAGGAAGGTTGGGAGCTGCTGCCATCAGAGCACCTCTCCCCAAGGCACGAAGCTTGTGGTCTCAACCCAGGTATTTTGGCACTAGTTTTCTAATATTCACTTTCAGGTTGCTTGAATGGAGATGAAAATAAATAATTCATTGAAACATTTACTTTTCAGTAATAGAAATTTTAAAGCATAAAAGCTGCCAAACTCCACTAGAAGGTCAAAGCATGCTTATTTTGTGTGGCTCCATCTGATTAAACAATTAATTTCTTAACCAATGGTTATGGATGTTGCTTTTACTCCACAGAAGGAGTCTCACTATCACATAATCACTCCTTTCTGACAGAGACACCCATGGGATATGGTCAGACTCAGTAGCACAGGGCAGGGGAAAAGGGCAGCCCATGCGTGGGGGCAGTGAGACACCCCACACCACATCTTGCCCTGCTTCTTTGGGCAAACCTGCAGCACTGGGATGGCAGTGGAAGCTGGGCTGGAGAGGACATGTTTTACAGCAATATAAAACATCTCTCATAGTGATGCAAATGCACACTGTTCTACATGCCTTGATAGACACCACTGGGACAGTTGCTGCCCTCCGGATCCAGATCTGCCACTGGATGAATCAGATAAAAGAAATATATTTTTAATCCCAGACTTAAAATTTGTATCCTGCCATCCAAACTGCCAAAAGCCTTTCACAACATTGTGAAAACAAATGGTACTTCTTACCCTCCTGCACACATCTGCCCATTCCTTCCCTCCCATGGTTGACTTCTGTAGTAGGTTTATGCTGGCTGGATTCCAGGCACCCCCTAAAGCCCCTCTGTCATTCCCCTCTGCAGCTGGACAGGAGAGAGAAAATATAACAAAGGGTTCATGTGTTGTGATAAGGACCAGGAGAGATCACTAATCAAATACCAACATGGACAAAAACAGGATAGAATTAGAGATATTGACTGAATTTATTAGTAAAAAAATTAGAACAGGATAATAAGAAATAAAATAAAACCTTTGAAACAGCTTCCCTCCACCCCTCTCTCCTACCTGAGCTCTACTTTCTCCTCCAGCAGTGCAGGAAGACAGGGAATGGGGCTTATGGTCAGTTCATCACCAATGGCTTCTCATACTGCTCAGGGAGAGGACTCCTTCCCCTGTTCCACTGGGGGTCCCTCCCACAGGAGACGTAAAAAAATTAGAACAGGATAATAAGAAATAAAATAAAACCTTTGAAACAGCTTCCCTCCACCCCTCTCTCCTACCTGAGCTCTACTTTCTCCTCCAGCAGTGCAGGAAGACAGGGAATGGGGCTTATGGTCAGTTCATCACCAATGGCTTCTCATACTGCTCAGGGAGAGGACTCCTTCCCCTGTTCCACTGGGGGTCCCTCCCACAGGAGACAGTTCTCCATGGAATTCTCCAACCTGAGTCCAACAGCTCCCTGCAAACTGCTGCAACCTGAGTCCACCCCACAGACAACAGTCCTTCTCTAACTGCTGCAGTGTGGGTCACTCCTCCACGGGGTGCAGTCCTTCGAGAACAGCAATTACCACCATTTCTAACTGGTGCTTAGCCTTGATCAGAGGCACATCCTGAGATCTGTGGAGCCACCAGGTATTGGCTCTGCTGGACACAGAGGAAGCTTCTAGCAGCTTCTCACAGAAGCCACCCCTGTACCTCTCTCCACAGCTATGAAAGCTTGGCCATGCAAACCTAATACAACTTTAAAAATTAGTGAAATCTGTTCAGGGGCCACTTTCAAGGTAACTTCACTTCTGAGAGAAGCCACTGATAAAATATGATTTTTGATGTAGTGTTCAGCTAGAAAAGGAGGTCTCATGACAGTCTAAGCACTATCAGAGGAGAAAAAACAGTCTAAGAGATAATGTTACTTCAGGCTGTCACACAATCTATCCTTGGCCATGCGCCTTGCTAATGTTACCATCGTATGTGATCTCCTTTTCCCCAGCACCCTGTGCCCCTGCAGACAAAGAGGCAGTGCTGTACCTGCTCCATGCTGTCTGTTACCTCCTCCACATTGCTGCCCAGCCAGGAAACCAAAAGACTAAGACAGCTTCACTCTAACGACAGACTGCAACAGATACCAGATACCAGACTGCTCCCAGCCCAGTCATCTTTTTGGCTTCAGAGGACTCTCTCAAAAACCCTTTTTTCTCAGAGAGAGCTCTTACTGCTAAGACACAGAAGAGCTACTCACATTTTTCTGTCTCCATCAACCCCCCACATTCAGATTCCAGTGGGAAGGCAGGTCGCTGGCATCACACCAGAGATGCCTTTTGTTTCTTGGAGCTGCCAGCATGCCAGGTCTCATTCTAACAAACAGCATCTCCCACTTGGGCATACATGACAGCCATACACATTCTTGTTCCTTTGCCTTCTTGCTGGTAACACCTCTGTGACCTATTCATTGGCAACTTGTCTGAAATGGGATTTTTGCAGGAGTAAATCAGTTTTTAAGTGCTTTCGAAATCCTCACAGTCCATTAGCCTCCCACAGATTATACCTCTTGTTTTGCTTTTGTTTTTTCCCAGTTCCTTCTGCACAGATCTCCTGGCCTGCTAGTCCTCAGTTACACTTCCAGTATCACACACACACTGGAACCCACACACATTTTTTGTGTTTAGCAGGGCATTATTAATATTCAGAGTAGATGTAAATAGAGAAACTCATCTGCAAAAGACTATTAAAGCAACATGGGAAAAATGAGAATAAAAGAGAAATCTTGGCACACCCTCCACTCTTTTGCCTTGCAAGGTGTCCTGGGTTGATGCTGAATTGTATCCCCATTCATCTGTTTAGCTCAGAAATAAATTTCGCACCTTTAAAACTGGATCTGAGAGTGAAGGGGGGAGAAGGAGAAGCAGCAGAATGTCTGAGATGGTTGTTTTCAAAACATAAAGATAAGAGTTTTCAGCTTCCCTTCACTAGGGCACTTGAGTTCACAGTCTGCTGATGAAGAGCTATAACCTGGCTATAAGCATCATCCGTGACATGACATTTCCCTTCTTGGAGTACCGCAAACACGCATTGCATTAAGAGATTTTTTCTTTCTGTGACTTGAAATGCAGCATGCAGTTGTGAAGCAGTCACCACAGCTGTCATGCTGTCACGGGTGCCAGAAGACTCAGCTCACAGCCTGGAGTTTAGAGGGATTTGGGTCTTGAAGCTGCACTACATTTGTTCTGTACGTATAGGCCTGTACCAGAGAAGCTCAAAAAAAAATCATCTCCTGGAAACTACCCAGAGCTTTTCTCTGAGGGAAACAAATGAGGCCTTAATTAATTTTCTTTCAAATACAGTAAATTGACTTCTGCTCCAGTTGTGCTAGTTTCAAGCCACACAGCACAATGGTATTAATTCCACTTCACTTAAGGGCTAAATGTTCAGAGCAAGGAAAAGGGAGTTTCCAGTAGGTCTTGCTATGGTTGAAGTCATCAACCAAACCACCCTGGTTTCCACAGGAGCAGTTTCTTCAGAGTCTGCATTTCTGAGGATGACTGTGACGCATCCCTGGGTTAGCATGGCAAAATGCAGGATACATGAAAGGCACTGGCTGAGCAAATTGCCTGGTCCTTTGAATATTTTTAAAGGTCTGCCACATCCTGCCTCAAACAGGCTCAACGATAGAAGCACTTTTAGTGCCCTGTCCTAAGGCTAGCTTACTGGTTCGCCAATCATCCTAACTAGCCCTGCTGTCTCAAACTTAATTTAATCTTTTTTAACACCAGAGTCTTGCCTGCAGGATTTCCCAACACTGGAATAACACAGAGGGTTCTGCACAGGGTCTCCTCAGTACCTTGCAAACCAGTGGTGTACCCCCCTTCTATCAGAGACTCTTTGCCTAGTAAAACAGAAAATCACATTTGCCTTCTGCTTCATTTGGGTACAATCAGCACCTACCCCATGTCATAGAGAATGGCTCTCAGATCCCAGCAGAACAATTTGCCAGGACACAGTGCCACTGTACAGCAGCCATCCTGCACAGGTATCTCACGGTGGTGCTCTTCAGTGCCATGGACCTGTACTAGCACCATCTCATAAATCTCATCCTTACACTGTGCTAAAAAGCACGAGAGTTGGAAGAAAAAAATAGTACAACAGAAATCACTGAGTACAGTGAGCCTGTTAGCTCAAGGAGAGAAACTGCAGGATCTGACCTACATACACATGTGTAGGAAGCACCAATTCTACATAACTGTAAACTATCCATCCCACCCTTTTTAGTATGTTCAATGATACAGTAGCTGCACCACTGCTTACGTGTTACAGTAAAGAGGTAAAGGGAATCAAAGAGGATGAAGGACAAGACCTCCTTCACTATAAAATCCTTTAAGCAATTTAAGTTATCTTCCAACCATCCTAAAATCCTCCCACTGCCAAGTTTATCTAATATATTTAATATACAGCTTCATTATCACATTGACTATGCACTGCTTAGGGAAGGTGCTATTATTCCTCTTCACAGATGGAAGAGGGTGGTACAGATCCCATAGATACCAACTTACACCATTTGCTTTGTAAAAAAGTGACAAGCAAAGAACTGAACCTGTTCCTAACACCCATTGTTCTCAACCCTTCCTACTTTCCAACAACTTTGTTGGAAACGACTGCCCTAAAAGCAGCCCAATTTACTCTCAGCTTCTCCTCTCTCAACTCTGAAAATTAAATTAAGAAAGTTAGGCATCTCTTGACTAATTCTTCAAAATTAAGGGTAGCTGTAGAAGTCTTTCTATTACACAGTAGGTTTTTGTTAGAGCACATTTGTTAACTTCTTGGATTCCCACCTGCTCTTTCCACATGGCTTTGCACTGTTTGGCTACATACAGACTCCGTACACCTCAAGAAAGCAGCAAATCTTAATTTTCTTTTCTTTACATAAAAATCAGCCCTTTTCAAGCTGCATACTAGAACTACTGTCTGCTGACTTTCATATTTTCTGAGGCAACATCTGGCACAAAAATTGATTGCAAATATGATCAGTTAGGAAGATTTTCTTCTAGCAGTCTTCCAGTTGGCTTTATTCCCAGAAATCAGCCCAGTGGAAAAGAAAAATACATTTGGCACTGTCTCCAGTTGCAATTACTCATTCTTCAGGTAGAACAGTTTCCCCCCTTGGGGAGGTTTTGCTGACATGCAATTCAGATGATGGGTTCTGAACTGCACTGGAACTGGTATGGCCTCTGGGGCTCTGGACAGACCCTCTCTGATGCCTAAGGTATTCAGAATCCCAGGTCATGCTGTAGAAGAATAATAGAGGTTATCCCCTCCAAAGTCTAAGCATATAACTATAGGTATAACTTGAAGAATTTAAGTGTAATCCTATCATCATGGGTAGCAAGCTTCAGCTGCAGATATTCACCCATAATTAAGCAGAATTATACATAAGGGGCTTTGGCTGAAGTCAGGGCAGCATTGGTATCTCAGGTCATTGTTAAACAGTGTTAAAACAGCAGAGGCAGCTCAGGCCTGGGCTATCTCCTGCAGACCTAATGTGGGAGAGTGATGCAACCCTGCCCATGTGTGTTCACTTTGTCTCCATGAGTGGGATATTTGTCTTCCAGTTCTCCTGAATTCAAGAGCAGGCATCATGGGGATTTAACACCTCTCTGCCTCTCTCCTCAGGCTGTAATAGACACCAATGCAGGCTGAGTGCATTGGCCCCATATACATCCTTTACACTCCATAAGTATGGGTGTACGGATAACAAAACAAGGAAAGGTCCAACTCCCGACCCTTCTCATGCTCCCTGCTGTGCATCACTCCCAGACAGGAGCAGAAGCAGACAGCAAATCTCTTCCTTCTGGCTGCCAGCTCCTCGGCACAGCACCATCAGGCAAGACCAAGTACAATCTAGGAATGGAAAAGTAGCTCAAAATTAAATTGGAACATTAAATACCATAGCCTAGAATACTATGTTCTGATGTGGCTTCCAATAGGCAAAGAAGGAGTGATGTGAGATTTTTGCAGTTCTAAAAATACCTAACTGGTAAAATCCAAGCAGTGGTGAAGGTAAAAATCATACAAAAAGAGAAATAATCTTACTATTCAACTAATAAACACCTCAGATTAGTTAAAACAAAAATAATTTAAAATCTCCAGTCTTAATCTGACAGTTTGTTCTGTTTGATTACACTTTGCATTTTACTTCCCTGGAAGAGCATCACCAGCAATGTTGCATTTCCCACTGTTTTTCAATAGCTTCATGTTGTGATTTCCAGGCTGTGCTAGAATAAATAGTGCAGCTTGGGAACTGAAGCAACATGCAAGACTGATCACTTGCTCAAAAACAACAGTTTTCAAGTAAATGAATGGGATGTAATTGCATTTCAGCTTCAGCTTGAAAATATAAGCACATAGCATTAGGATGCAGCCTTCCTGTTGAGTTTACACTCAACAGTGCTTGCTCGTTAGAGACTATTGTGGGTCACTGCACTATTTGTATATGTAGCTCATGCACATGTAGATTGTTGTCCTGCATGGATCACTCCAGTGGTGTACTATGACCTCTCACAACAAAGACATCCCCATTCTCATTTCAGGTATTTGTTTACCTCATCTGAAATTTGCTCTATATGACCTTGGGGTCAAATCCTCCACAATTCACCATGTGGAAGGGCTCCATAACTCCCTCATGACCCATGAGTTCTCTAAAGAAGCCAAGCCTGACCAGAAGAACTGTGTGCATTAGGTTCAACAGCCACATTTGAGGTCTGGTTTCTGCCAGTATATGCCAGTATTCTAATTGCTCCAGAAATAATCACTGACAACAGAATATCTCAAAAACCAAATAAAATCTACCCTCACATCTATACTTGTTCCCATGGAAATATGCAGTGACGAGGTTTTTTCCTCTCATTTCCTCTGCCAGCCTACCATATTTTTATTCAAACAGCCCTGGTAACTGACTGGGTTTACCCAAATACAAAACTACTGCAGATGTGCCAAACTTGCACAAAGCCAAAAAGAGAGCTGTTCAGCATGACTCCAAGAACACATCCATGCAGCAACACTGCTGCCAGTCCTCAATACAGAGGGAGACAATTCTTTGCAGATCCTTTCAGCCAGAGACCAACAAAATCTTGTCATTACTGAAGACTAGCTGGTTTCAGTGAGGCAGCAAACAGCACACACCATGGTGTTTCCCAGCAAGAGGAACACAAATAACAACTCACCATCAGCACACTGGCCTTAGACTCCAGCTTTATATTAAAGCTATAGTATTTGCAATGCAAGTCTGTCCCCAGCAGCTGCCAAACAGTTTGCTTCTGGCAGTCGCCCTCTGCATGGCCCCCCACCATATGTCACCATTCCCAGCTTCCTCTTCACACCCCATCTCTTCTCTGCTTCGCTGCTCTGTGCATCTGCCCCAGCCAGAAGCTCCATTTCCCGGGAGGGTCAGCCACAGATGACATTAGGCAAAGCCTCTGGGCTGTGAGCAGTGGGAACAGTGCCTCAGCTTTGGGCAGTTAGTTTGAGGTCTCTCAGGATGCTGCGCACTCACCACACCAGAACAGCCTGGCAGGGGGCCACAGAGGAGGGAGGCCTTGCCAGGTCTCTGTGGCAGCAGGAGGAAAGCAAACGCCCATCCTGCCACCCACAGAGGAAAGGAAAGGCAAGCTGTGACAGGGCTGCAGGCAGAGGGAAAGCATAGAGTGACAAAAACCAAAGGCAAAGCATGGAAAATGTTAAAAAGGAACCAACATTGACATCTCACAAAGGACTTTGGCTTTTGTCATGTTGTTACACTCATGTAGTGACATGCTGGGCTTTGGACCTTGGCTATCCATCAAGCCCAGTGTATAAAGTCAAATGGGACTTTCTGTTCAGCATTATCACATAGCAGGCTGTAAAACCACTCAGGTGGATGGGCTGCAGGACTGTAAACAAAGGACTATGGCATGTGACAAGTGGCTGTTCAGAGGGAAGGAACCAGGGATACCATGACGATGGGGATCAGTAAAACATTAGACTGAGTGCCTCATTAAAGTTTTAAATTAGTGCTTTAACCATTCAGCTGACAGAAGAAGGTTGTGCTGGAGAGTTTCTGGTGTGTCTTGGGAAAGGGGCAGGAGCTGCATCTGGGCAGGGAAGGGACATATTTGGGAAGAGGCTTGGTGCCTGTGTGGCAGCAGCAGCTAGGAAGAGAAGGGCAATATGCCTGGGAGATACCAGCAAAAATTGTGCCAGAGGGCTCCTTACTCTCCTCTCCCCAAGGCTGTCACTTTTCCCTTACCTGCAGGGCTCAGGAAAGTGCAGGAATATTCTGGTGCCAAACCAGGAAGAGTCTAAGCAAGAGAGAATGAGCTGAGAGCTGAAGTAGCTACACAATAGGTCAGGGTCGTCCCAACAACAGTTTATTTAGCCTGAGACTTGCAAACTAGATGAAGACAGGATTCAACCTGGAAAACAAGGCCTATTTAGCA
The DNA here is from genome assembly GCA_013397245.1 of Thryothorus ludovicianus. NCBI lineage: Eukaryota > Metazoa > Chordata > Aves > Passeriformes > Certhiidae > Thryothorus > Thryothorus ludovicianus. The sequence continues at coordinate 81,696 of VZTB01007441.1, forward strand.
AGGAGGAAATAATTCACTAACTAAGATTCCCCTTGGCAAAGGAGGGAAGAGTTCTGGAAAATCAAACTATATTGATTTAGCCTTAGGAGAGCTAGAAAATTAGAGAAGGACACAAAGAAATTAGCTAGAGATGATGAAGGCAACACACCAGCACCAGGAATGTGCACGCAGCTACCCAGCCAGGCAACACAGAGCAGAGTGCTGGGCAGGAATCCACTGCTCAGTTCAGGGCTGTGGCTACCATGAGAGTCTGACACACTGGGAGGAGGCAGAAGCTGATAGCTGCTTGTGCAACTATGGGGGATTGATTTGTGATGACAGTGTGCGTTCCTCATCTCTGAGGGGACATAGAAACAGTTTACAAACATTTGTAAGGCATACAGCCAAGCAGGACCGAGTGCAAATTACTTAGAGAAGACAAAACAAAGAGAGGGAAAACTGAAGCTAAAGGTAACTCAAAAGCTTTTACCAATGAGCTGTAGTAGGTTGTGAAATAGCTCTCATGAAGAGAACAGAGAAGAACCCAGGTATGGGAAGTTTTAAAGTTGTATAGGAAGAAAGTAAATAATACATGAGCAATGGAAGGCATATGGAAGAATTTGTTGAATTAATACAAAAATTTCCACGCACTCAATCTGTAGTTCCATTTTCCACTGTCCCACATCTCTTGCTATCATTAGAAGCGATACAAAACTGGAAAATGTTTACTAAAGCATAACCTTATACTACTGCTCCACCTGAGCACACAGATTTCTAGACATATCAAGCCAACACAGAATTAGGCTTTATAATTGTGTCTGGGAAAATGACTCAATAGCAGCGATCCACTTAAACTCCTCTAATGATCTCCTCCTTCCCCATCCCAAATCTCCTTTAGTCCTGATGAGGTAGGGATATGACTCTGTGTTTGGATAATGTGTTAATGTCTCCTAAAGTCACATCCATCTGCTTCTAAAAATCTCCTGATAAATCCCTTTCTAATTGCATTCAGGAGACCACTTACAGAGCCCCCAAAGATCCACATAGAAACCTGAAAAGATCAAGGCCCAAGTACAGTCCTGATGAAGGCTGAAATAGCAACATGGCAAAAGCTTGGAGGAGCCTACACCTTACCTGGCATATACACTGACCGGCTTAAATACTTCCCATGAGGAGGGAACATGGCTATAGCTTGACAGGTACAGTGCTACAGCAAGTATTAATGGTTAGCCCCGTCAGCCAGAAGGCTGGGCTCTTCAGACAGCAGAGCTGCTCCCTGGCCTCAGGATTTTTCACATGACTAATAACCAAGCTTTATAAGTGTCCCCTGCAGACCATCATGGTGATGGATGAATGAGATCAGACTAGTCAATATGGCTTATTGGTGGAGTTTGCTCACTTGCTGTGGATGCATCATTACCCTGTGCATTCATCAGCACAGTCTTTGCCTGTACAATATGAAATGACAACCAACCTGCAGCTCCTCAGCTTCCTGCTAAGAACTCCCAAGCTTTTTGGGTCCTTCTTTTGCTCTGTATCCTCATCTTGGGCCATCCTGGAAACTTGTTTGGTGAGTACCATGTCCTTCCTTAATAAAGCAAAGCATATTAAGGCGTACCTGTAGAAGCTAAATGAGAAATTGCTGAAAAACATCAACTTCATAACACAGTGACTAATGGTGCATTTACTACTCCTGTCCTCTGCCTGAAAAAGTCAGAGTTGCTCCACTAAGTGGCACAGATGCTCTGCAGTTCCACAAGCAGCAGTGATCCTCTTTTGGCTGAATGGTATTTTGAGAGCAAAGCATTTCTCAACCCCACTGAGGCTGCTGATCCCAAGATTCCTGTAGAAACCAGGCACGTTTCAAAGTAACTGCAAGCACCATATTCAAAGTGGGTACTCAAAAAGGTGTCCTGTATTGCCTGACACATCTCTGCATCAAGCAATAACTTAGACTGGCACAAGAGGGAATGAGGTTTCATGGTTAGAAACTGCTTTGAACAGAAATCTGAGAGCTTTACCATTCCTTTCCAGCTCTGGCGTGAATTCCCTAGGCAGCCCAAGGCAGGCATCTTCATTTCCCTGAGGCTAAGTTTGCCATCTGCAAAATTGGGTTAGCATCTACTGTTCCTTCTTGCACCCCTTTTATCCTTGTCTATATCAACGGCAAATACAGATGGGCTTGTTTGTGCGCAGGAACAGTGCAAAACAGAGGGTACGGCTGTGAAAGGGCCGCACATTTAGGGAAGGTCTGCAGGGAAAGACATGAGCTCGGAGGGGCTGGTGCAGAGCAGGACGCACGGATGAAGGGATGCGCACACAAGGAGTGGGGAATGTCTGCAGGGAAGGACGCTCTCCTGCGAGTGTCCTGCCGCTCCCCAGCCACCCGAGCCAGCGCCGGGCCCGGCCCCTCGCGGCGGGGAGGCGGGGGCGGGTCTCCCGCCCGGCCGCAGCGC
>VZTB01007441.1:84653-161448 GCA_013397245.1 Thryothorus ludovicianus
TCCCCCGGACACTGCCCCTCCGCGCCCAACACCTCCGCAACCTGTCCTCCTCCTTCCTGCACAAACACAGGCCAGCCCAGGCTGCACGCCCGCCGCCCCTTGCCCGGGGACACAAAGGGGTCTGCGCGCCCGCTGCCCGCCCGCTCACCCGCCGCCGCTCTCTGCCCCGCAGGCCGAGCCATGGTGGAGCCGCCGGCCGAGCCTCCCCCGCAGCCCTGCCCGGCGCCCGGGGGGGCAGCGGGGGGAGAGCCGGCCCGTCCTGGAGAGCAGTCGCCGCTGCTGCACCTGGACCTGTACAACTTCGACTGCGCGGCGGCGGAGGGCAGCCGGTACGTGCTGACCAGCCCGCGGTCGCTGGAGGCCTGCGCCCGCTGCGCCGTCCGGCCCGTGGAGCTGCTGCCGCGGGCGCTGGGAGACCTGCTGAGAGAGGCGCCCGGGCGCTCCATGCGGGTGGCCGCCGGCCTCTACGAGGCCTACGAGCGGGAGCGCCGCCGCAAGCTGCAGCAGTGCCGGGAGGAGCGGGAGAGGATTATCCGGGAGGAGAAGAGGCGGATCCTCGCGCCCCTCGGCAGCCTGCCGCCTTCGCCCGCCGCCCGCGTCTCCTCCCGGGCTGCGGCCGCAGCTGCCGGCGGGCCCCGGACCCATGGCGGGGCGAGGGCCAGGGCATCGAGGGGTGCCAAGGGCAAGAGCCACTCCCTGGACTCGCTGCAGAAGCGCCGCGAGGGTAGCTGGGGCAAGACCTCCTCTGAGTCGGGCGCTTCGTCGTCCTACAGCGGGGAGAGCCTGCGGGAGCGCGGGGGCAAGGTGTGCGGCCGGGGTCGGGGAGTCGCCGCGGCCAATGGGGCTCTGCTGGGGCGCAGCTTCAGCCTGGGCGACCTCAGCCACTCACCACAGACTGCCCAGAGAGTCGAGAGGATCGTCAGGGAGGTGAAGAGGAAGAAGGGTCTCTCAGAGGTGCCTGAGAGAGACAAGAAGATCGCAGCACTGATGATCGCCAAGCACCAGGAGGCCAACCTCCTGCGGGAGCAGCGGCAGGCAGCCCATCTGCAGTGGGACAGCCAGCGGCGCCTGGCTGAGCAGCGGAAGGAGCAGGAGGAGAAGGAGAAGCAGAGGGCCCTCCTACAGGGTCAGCGGATGTGGGAGAGCCAGGTGGAGAAGCGGCGAGGGAGACTGAACCAGGAGCAGGAGGAAGCCGCCCTGATGAAGCAGAGGCAGCTCCTCGTATGTGAGGAGAGGTGGCGAGAGCAAGCGGAGAAGCAGGAGCGGCTGCGGAGGGAGAGGCTGGAGAGGGCCATCAAAGAGGACAAGCAGAAAAAGCTCCATCAAGAGCTCAACCTGAAGGCAAAGGAGGAGGTCAAGAAGGAGCACCAGGAGCGAGAGGAGCAGCTTCTGCAAGAGAAGCTGTCCACAGCTGCACAGAAGAGGCTGAAAAAGGAGGTGCAGCTGCAGAAGGAAAAGAGACTGTTCAACCAAGCAGAGAAGCTGAAGCATGAGGCCTTGCTCAAGGAGCTGGCCAAGCAAGAGGCGGAAGAGAAGGAAATGCTGAAGGCATCCCTGAAGATGAGTTTGACAAAGGCTCAGGAGAACTACGAGCAGCTTGTGGAGAAGAGGAACCAGGAGCTGAGGGAGAAGGCCAGGCGTGAGGACATGCAGATCCAGAGAGCTAAACTGGCAGCAGAGAAGAAGGAAAGAGAGCAGAAGGAGCATTTGGAAGCACTGGCTAGAGAGACAGAGAGAAAGCTCCAGCATGCTGCCCAGGTGGCTGAAGAGGCTGTCCAAGAAAAAGCCCGCAAAGTGGTCTTGAGCCGTCTGGAAAAGGAAAAAGTGCAGAAGATGAACAAGCAAAAGGTAGAACAGTATGAGGACTTACGACGCAGGGAAATTCTCCTCTCTATAGAGAGGAAGCTGGAGAGAAGTGAGCAGATCTTCAAGGAGAAGAAGACTGTCTTAGAAAATGCTAGGTCTGTTGCTCGAGCATCCTTCCATGTCCGGGAAAAGGTGCGAGAGGAGACGAACATGCGCACCTTTGACAAGATGGCCTTCGAAGCAGAGCTGCATGCTCACCTTAGTAAGAAATGAAAGATCTTGTCATGGATGAGTGAGGATGCACCACTGGTTGTCCATTGTGATGTGACAGAAAGCTCCTCGGCGTGAGCATTTAAAAAACAACGGAAACCAACATCCACCCTAATTTCGTATTTTGGGGGAGCAGGGTACCGCACAAAAATGTGGCAGCTATTTCACATACTGTTTTAAATACATTTTTGGTTTTGGTTGTATTTTAAAGACCGACCTCAGTCATCTTCACAGAGAGGAAGAAAGTTTTTGTGTCCTCCTCCTCCCCACAAGCACATTCATTTTTACAGAGAGGGCTGAAAAATCTGCTTGAAGCCTCTGAGTTACTGATTGTTTACACCAGAGATGACTACAGCTGCACTTTTCCAGCTGGAAATGCAAACAGAGGTTGCTGAGTACTAGAGCCTGCTGAATAAGAACCAAAGCTAACCAAGCTGATTCTGCCTGGAGTGATGGGCAGTTTGGTTTAAGTTATGTGACTGCATTTTCAAAGCTGCTACACTCCCATGCTGAAGGCGAGGGGGCTGAAGTACAGAATGCCATATACCCTGGCTGCTGCTTGTACCAAGCTAGGGAAAGCACAGATCAAAGCCGTGTAAGTAAACGTCATGATTGGAACTGGGCAGAAGCTGTCTGAAAGCTCACAGACACAATTTTGTTTTTGCTGTTTGTAACTGCTACCTCTCCCAGGTATCCTCACCTCTTCTTCCCCTTTCTAAGTTTCTCTTACAAACATCTGTAGAATTCCTTCTTTTCTTTTGGAGAATGGAGAAAAGGAGACAGTTTGTGCACAGTCCACAAACTGATGCATACCCACACAAGCCACCTGTTCATTAAGATATAAAAATTAATGAACCTGTGGGATCTGGACTCTGGAGGAAATACGGAAGTCACTTGTAAATGGAAATCACCACCCTCAGGAATTCTCAAAATTCAAGCAAACCCTCAGCCACCTTATCCAATTTGCCCTATCTTGAGCAGGAGGTTGGACCAGAATTTCTTCAGAGTTCCAACTTTATAATTCTCGTGAACTGCATACAATGAGACGTTCGCCCAGTTCTTATCATCGTCTACTTAGCAGGGCAGCATTTCTCTACCACTGGTGCTAAGAGTTGTATTCTTATATAGAGCACAAGAAAGAGTAGATGCACAAAATAAGGTCCACTACAGGTACTCTTAGATGAGGATCATGTCTTTTTTATAAGAGTTAATACCGTTTAGAGGGAACTGAGTTCTTCTGCAAGTAAATACACCAGAAATGTAAAAAGCCTACCTGGTTCCTGTGCACAGCGTTCGAGTACAACAGTGTTCTGCTCCAGGTTTCCACATTTACTCTGCTGAGTTGGAGTTGCAAGCACACATCCAAAGCAGGCACTTTGGTTTGTTTTTTTTCTGGCTTCAGGCAGCATCAGCTCTCTGTTCCACCATCCGTGATGCGCATTGGGTTGCTCTGGTGATAGCAGTCAGAGCTGGAGCGTGGAGGAGAAGCAGCAAGAAAAGACAGGATCCTGTTTCTTTGCGGATTTCTCTGACGTACAACACAGGAGAAGAGACAACCAGAAGAGGGTTGACATACGGCACAGACATGCAGTCTTGCATGCCTAGATTGCTTACCAGAATTTCCCAGGAGGTAACAGCAGGTCAGAGCTCTCCTAGAAGGCTTTAAAGAAGGTGTTAAATGAACAGTAACAATAGAGCAAATACACCTTGGTGCCCTGCAAGGCTAGAGATAATACACTAACAGTGTTGAAAATTAAGAATTGGGTTGTTGGGTTTTTTTATTTTTATAGGACTTGATATTTGATTCATGGTACAATTGGTAGTGTTAAGGGCATACAGTATGAAGGTAGGAATTAGGGCACCTGAGCAGTGTTTGCTCTGTCAGTCATTGGGTTACTGTGTAATGCCAGGCAAGTCCTCAGAGGCTGGACCTGCTCCTGTTGGTATAAACGGAAGCAGAGTTGGGCTCTTGGGGTTGCTGGGACTCACAGGAAATAGTAAGACTTGGCTTGGCAAAGCACTTCAAAGACTTTGGACAAATGTTGCTTATAAAGCACAAAGTAATATTTATTTATTTATGTATTTATTTATTTATTTATTTGAGTGGTTATTAAAGTACAAGGTCCCTTGGTGAAAAGCATTAACACCCAAATGTGGTAGTTGTGGAAAGGACAGCTGCATTACTGTTTCCAGCAGGGAGGCTGTCCCCTCACCCTCGTCCTCAAAGCAGCAATTAGAACAATGAAATGAATTCTACTCTAATGCTGGACAAGGTCCTTGAAAAAACAGACTTCTCCACATGTTGTCCATGCCACAGTGATCTGTGTGTGCCCTTGTAGCTGCAAAGACCTAGAAAAGAGATGGCCAGAGGCCCAAATCCAGCCAGTGCAAAACTGCCCTACTCCCTGACGGCGCTAGAGTTGGGATAAAACCTGCAGTGACTCCAGCAGAGCCAATGTTGCATCTGTTTCGTAGCCTTTGTGCCTGCAGAGAAAGCCTGCCAGCATGTATATGAGGGCCTTTGCTTCCTGTGTCCTTGCACTATGGTTGAAATTCACTGCTTGGTTCATTTAGCAGAGGGAAAATGGGGAAAACTGAGAAACAATGGAAAGAAGGCAAATAGTGGTGGGTGAATGAGCAGGAAGTTTCTAACTGGAGCAGCATGTTTTCCCTAAAGCTCTACTGCAATCTACCTGAAGACTGTCCAAACCTCCCTCTGGCAAGGGCATTTCCAGACGGAGAACATTCTGCAGCCCAGGAGACACATCTTGTCCACTGACTGTAATTACACCTGGGGTCCGTCTCTTGCTGCTGACTGAGTTTGACACCTTGGGGCTACAGCTGAGCTAATGAACACAAACCTACATGATGGTAATTGGATTGGCAAACCAGTGTTCCTATACTGTGCAGTGTACAGCTCAAGTTTTGAATGTGCAGTCTGAGAAAAAATATTTTTTTTTCAAAAGACATTAATCTGTGTATGGATATTTTTTATTTCTGTAGTAGTTTAAGTCCAAAGTCCTTGAAATTCAGTGGAGTTTAAAATTGCAGCATGGAAAATTTAATTCAGCAGCTTGGGTTGAGGCATGAGAGGTATTTCTTGGGTCTGTTTATGCTTCTGTTTATTTGAGAAGGAATTCTACTGCTGGATTTCTGTAGGAATGGAAATTAAACTCTGGGTCACATGTAAAAAGTATGGCCCTTTTAGATGGGGCTGATTTGGTGGTTTTGCTATTGAGCTGCAGGTTAGGGAGAACTAAAAAAGCAATCAACTTGGAGGAGAAGCACTGACTAAGGAGCAGTTTCTTTTGGCTGAGCTCTGGAGGCATTTTGGAACGTGACAAAACACATTTTGTATGTTCAGAAACTCTTGTGTGTGTTGATTGTCTAGTTTTTAATGGCATCTGGGCTGAAACTGGGGCCCTTCAGTGCCGGAGAGAGTGCCAGCAATCTCATCTGCGTGCATTCTCTTCACGTAAAATTCATCACTAAAACTCATTCTCTCTGTCAAGGTTGAATTTGGCAAATACGTCTAAAAGCTATTAGGAGGAGCAGCTGCACAATTACTAGTTAATATTTTACAAGGTAAATTTTAAGCCAGTTTATACTAAGTTGTTTTACCACATGAATAACAGGGATGTGAGGATTAGACTTCTCGCCTTGGTTACCTACTGTTTTCATCTTAGGATGCTTATGGAGCTCCAGGCTCATTCTGTGCTAAAATTTCTCCTGATACCAGAGGAATTCTATTTACTAAACAAATGCTGAATATGCAGCGCTCACAGATTTGAGAAGGGCCTTGGTTTGATTTACATCTTTACTAAACCAAGGCTGGACAGGGATGCGTGGTAAACAGAATTTGCAATACATAGCCAGGCTTATCATATCCTACCTGAGGATGTCTTCTCATTGCTGCAGTTGATGCATCAAAGAAAGACTTGCTTTCAGCTGTGGGCATTCTTCTGCTAGGAAAGGCAAAAATGTAGTAGTTGAAATGCCATTTTGAACATGGTTTGGGCTTTTTTTGGTTTTGTTGGGGTTTTTGTTTTTTTAAAGAAGATGCAGGGAGCTCTAAGGATGAGATACAAAGCTAGTTAGATAGGGCACAGTACGGATGCTAACTGGTTTCTTCTCACATAGTTCTGCTCTGTGGACCTGGGGCTGTGCTGTTGTTTAGTAGAGCAGTCACTACATCCAGGAGAGCAGAGGTGCTCTGTGATCTGTTCTCAGAACACACAGGCTCCCTTCAAAGCAATCAAATGTAAGCTCTAATGCTTTGCCTGAGTCAAGCTCCCAGGGAATATAGTTTGTTAGGACTGGACTTAGCCTGCATGGTTGTAAAAGAAGGCTGTTCTAGGCATAGAAGAGGAAGACACTGCCTGACACTGGATCATCTGGCTTAGCCCAATCTTCTGGAAATCAGCCCCTGCAGTACAGGGATGAGGTGGTGGGAGCTGACAGAGCCCTAATACAACTACTTGGAGGACTGCAGCCCCACAAGTCCTTGGCAAGCAAGTAACACTCACTCTAAAGAGCCAGTACAGAGGCATGGTAAGAAAATCATAATGCTTCTGGCTTCTAGGCAAGACAGCAGCTCTGCCCTCCTTTTTGGTGAGATATTACTGGGTGATAGTTTGAAAAGAAGACACTGGGAACAAGAAAAAAATGTGCAAAACTCTTCCAACACAAGATACCTGGAAACAGGTTCTCCATTCATGGAGAGCATCCATCACTCTGAGGAGGCCAGTCTTCAGAGCCTTCATAATGGAACATGCCCCACATCCCACATGCCTCTTAACACTAAAAAAAAAATTGCTTCTAGGTCTCACTTCTTTGTCGTTAGCCCATTCTTTGAGCATGCATGTTTACTGTGAAACATTACCTTTTTATTGTAAGATTCTAGTCTGAAAGGACCCAAGTCTTTCTCTGGTAACTTTACACTCTCTCTCCTACATCCCTGCCATTCAGCAAGGAATTCTCTGCATTACAAAACCACTCTGGCTGTAAGAATGATCCCGTGTTACAAAACTGAACTGCCAGTGCTATTTTGCTCTTATGTGCTTTACACAGCTCCCTGCATCTAATCTTAGGACCTGGCTGTGAGGTAAACTAATTATCGCCCCCAGCCTAAGTACAAGCAAACTGAAGCAGAAAGAACTGATGTGATTTGCCCTGGGCCTTGTTGGCCTCCCTGATCTAGCTGGAGCTCTCATCACTGTCCTTCCTAATTCCCATGCAGTCCTCTAATTAACCTCTCCTGGTTGCAGTGCAGGGATATCCCTGTGCCCCTGCAGTGGCAGCTCCCCTGACTTCTGATCAGCAGCTGGTGCTTCACGGAGGATAAAGGTTTTAAGCAACCAGCCACCACTTCTGGGCATTGCCCCCAAACCCTGAAACACTTTAAAATGAAGGTTAGAAAAGGCTGCACTGGAAACCCAGGACAGGGGGCAGGGTGAGAAGAAGGTGCATTAGCAGAAATGGGAAGAAGCTACAGATGGAAATGTTAAATGAATGAGTAAACTTGGACTGAGTATCCTTATACCATCCTGGCTAGCTAGAATCACTTAAGATCTCTGTGTATGACAGCATACAATAACACTTGCTTTCAGCACATTAAACTTACAGCGCCCAGTTCATCCCATTTGTTACATCTCTAGGGCCAGCAGAGTTATTCCAGGAGTGAATACAGCCTAGATATATTAAACTTTTTATTATTTATGTAAATCACAGTGGCTTGGCAGCGCTTATGCTTTCAAGAGCTCCGTGGAAATTTCCTCCTGCCTGAGTCGAACCCAGGCGATGGGATGGGAGGGTCACATATCAGTTGATATTTTTAGACTGGGTGACAAATTTGTCAATACCCTGATGCTGGACACGGTGTTCCTGGGTGTTTACAAAGCAGTGTCTGCTTAAGCAGCTCAGTGCAGCTGAGGGGAAGAGCAGCTGGCACAGAAGTACCTTGTCAGACAGTAAGCTAAACAGTGGGGAGTAAGAGATTTGGCTTTTTGTCTGTTAGGTGCTACTGGGAATGTTTTGGTTTGTAGAAGGATAATGAGATAATTTTGTCTCTTTTTTAATCACCTCCAAAGTAAGCTGTGCTGTTTTTGACATTTATTTAATTATTTATAAGAGATAGGAAAATAAATGAGGGGAGCACAAAACACAGATGTGTAGGTAAGGCTGCTAAGGCTGAAAGCCTTTTTTTTTTTTTTTTCCTTCCTGAAGAAAGCCATATTATGCCAGCAGGTGAAAGTTTTGTTAAGTGCAGCAATTGCATGCAATTTCTTAGACCTTGGGAGAGGACCACACACTTCACAAGCTTTGCTACCTATATACCTGTCTCCTGTGCATGCTGACAAGACAGGCTTCATGTTTACCTCCTAGCAACAGCTATTTCTTCAGATTTCAGGGAAAAGGTGAGATCCATGAACAGGCACTATTTTCACTGTAGAGGGATCACTACACAGCCATCCTGGGTGGACTTGGTCCACATCTGACATGAACCCTGATGGAAAAGTGGTACTTTGTTCTCATCAGGAAATTCCAGCAGCCCTCATCCAGACATTTGAGGAGCCTCTGCACCATTTGTAGCTTCCACCAGAAGCTGTCAAGCTGTCCCTGTTTCCTAGTTTGATCCTGAGGCTCCTGCTCCCGTTGCCTGCAGCTAGGTAGCTGGGGAGTTGACCATAGGGTGCAGCTAACTTGTCTGCAGAGGCTTCAAGAAAACTAATTTGCCCTGCTCTTCCTTAAACTGGGGCATGTCTGTGCACGAGCAACTACAGGAACTGTCTGAATCTGGGCTTTGGGTGGTGTCGATTGAAAACCTGCAGCAGCACTGGGGTGTTGTGGCATAGCAAAGGGATGCTACTGTTTTATTTTTAATTATCAAACACCACTGCTAATTTACTTCCCCTGCACTGCTTTCCCAGATAGTAGCATGAATGGGGCAAGAATTAACATCCCCAGAGGAAATGTTTAGCTTTTGCCCTCCCCACTTAGACCAGTGTCCCTTCTTGCCCAAGAGGGAAGCTTTCCTTTCTGCAATCAACATCACATCCTGCACAGGTGCTCTGGGGACAGGCTGGCATCCTAAGATGCATTCATCCTATCACCACTTTCACCAGCTCCTCCTTATGACCTGAACTCTACCAGTAAATTGGTATCTAGCTCATATGGATCTGCATGACCCGTCGTGACAGGGATTTTAGATATGTTGTAACAGCTCTAAGTCATGATGTTGCTTTTTCTGTTATCAGTTTCACTTACTGCTGCTCAGGAGGATTGTTTCAGTAAACCAGAGGTGACCTGCCTGCTCTCAGAAAATGGTAGGCAGGTAAGCAAGCTGAGAGCTTCAGGGCTTTATGCAACACTAGAACACCTGACATCTTAGGTTAGCTGTAGATATACTCCATATCCCTTTTCATGGTAGCTGTCACTCCAACTTACATCTCTGGGGTGCTGTGAGTCCTAGTATTTTCCAGGCAGAAGGCACTCTGTCTTGTTAACATAAGTTTTCTGTGATTCATATGATTTTTAAAAAACCCTGCACAATCTGTTTGCAGAATTAGATATTTCAATGCATTTTAATTATGGTTCCATCAAAAAAATTGTAGAAGTAGAGATTCCTGAAGGCAATGATGTTCACACCCAGAGCTGCTGTCCTCTCTAAGTGTCTCTGATCAGACTGCACTGTGCTACTCCAGAGATTTCTTGCAGCTTCTGCTGTCTCTGGGAACCTGCAGATCCCTCCCTGCAATGACACTGTACCATAACGTAGATGCCACATGATTCAGCTACAGCCTGCAAGTCCCCCAAATGCACAGAAAATTTGCTGTAAGCTACCAGGGGAATTTCTGCAGAGTCTCCTGGAACCCACAGGGCCCTTTCCATCGGCCCTGACGCCAGTGCTGTATAAACTGCACAGTACCTGCTGACCCAGTAATGCTGAGTCCTCTCCATGGCAACGCTCTGCAGTGTCCTCAGGTACAGCGAGGCGTCCTGCAAGCTGGCAAGGCTGGCCAGGGAGTCGATGTATCACATGTATGGAGAACAATTTCAGCATAAGTTTTTCCATGGGGAAATTGGAGGCACAAAATGACTCCCCAGAGGAAATGAAAGAATGTCTGAAAAAGAAAGAAATAACAAAATAAGTTATTTAAATATCCTTACAATCATAGGAGACATGGTTTATAGGTCTCATGCAACAGATGTACATGGCCAAGCAGCTTCACACATTTTAGGCACCCTCAGGGAATGAAAAATGGTGGAAAGTACTTAGCACATCAGGTAAGAAAGGAATTATGTTTTCCAACAAGGGTTGGCCAGAGTGGAAAATTGTATAAAAACTGTTCTAGACATCTCCAACTATGATGATTGTCATACCACTACAGCAAAGAAACATGTCCTGAATGCGTGGTGGGAGTAAGGAAGGAAAAGAGAAGCCTGGGATAAGCACATACAGGACTTGAACAAATGTATAATATAATGAAAATAAGACTAGGACCCTACATGAAAGTCACGATGAATTGTGAATTTGTTTAGGTTCCTTCCAGTTGAAGGCTCCTCCATTACAGCAGCAGAAGAACACCCCAGGCCAGTGGCTTCCTCTCCCCCAGGCCTGCATGGGTGCTGCTCCAGGCATCTGCCAGGCAGCACCCACAATGTTAGGAAGGAGCCTGAGCTAAGCCACCTCCCTCTGGGCACTAAGGCAGCAGCCAAGTGTGCCCAGGGTCCTCCTGGGAAGCAGAGGGTGATGAGGAGCACTGCTTTTAGTATTTGAATCTGGACTGGCAGAGAAAAGATTTTACCATGTGTAAGTGCTAGCAGGATGAGCTAAGAAGAGATATGTATCTCAAGGCCACAGGATGAAGAAGCACTTTTCTACTAAAGACTATTTTATTTCTGATTTTTGGTTTTGGTTTTTTTTGGGTGGGGGTGGTGGGAGATTTTTGGTTGGGTTTTTCTGGGGGGGTGGTTTGTTTAGGTTTGAGGGTTTTTTGGTTTGGTTTTTTGATGTTTTTTTGTTTGGTTGGTTTTGGGTTTTTTTTGGTTGGTTGGTTGAGTTTGGGGTTTTTGTTTCATTTTCTTTTATTTTTCTTTTTAAGTTGTTCGGTTTTTTCTTCCTCAAAGAACAAATTTAATATCAAACTGCCAGGGTTTGGTAGAGACCCACGGTGTGCCCATGGTCCAGTTCTCATTAGGGAACTGGATTGCTGGCTGACAGTATTTCACAAAGACCAGATCCATATTCCCCTTTGTTTGTAAGCAACCATTTCGATTCAGCCACCAGACCTGGGATTGGTCCCTGTCTGCTAAGGTCAATTGCCCAAGGGCAAGCACATGGTGACAGCCAGCACATTCCTGTATCCAACAGAGGTGGCACCACAGCCAGAGGTAATCTGAGGCTGGAGCTGTTTCCAAAGAGAGCAGGGACCTCATGAAAGGGAAAAGCCAGATTAAAGGGGAATCATAATCCTTAACCATGCAGTGACAGCCTGGGAAGAGAGGATTGCTCAAAAAACCCAAGGGTCTTCCCTCAGGAATGACAGTGCATCACTACTGGTGAGCTAGATGGGGGCTCATGTCTCCATCTTCCTCTCTGGCAGGGGCAAGAAACAGAATCACAGCAAAAAACAGGGAGCAGAAGTCTGGCTGTGGGGATGAAATCTCCTGGGTGAGACTCTGTCAGTCAAAGCTCTCCCCACTTTCACTTGCAGACAGAACCCGAAATACCACTGGAAGAGTTTGTACACCCTGAAACCTGGTCATGCACCCATGCTCTGATGCATTTGCTGCATTTGCTTGGAATAAGGCAGGCTTGTGGGGCTTTCCAGCATGCCAGCTGCATGCTTCACAGCCATGTCCCAGCCACAGCTTTGAAGCAGCAGGAAAGGCTGTGTCTCTTTCCCAGTTCAAATCAGCAGGATTAGTTGTTTATTCAGGAGTCCCTTCCCCCATCAGCAGGGAAAAATAATTATAAACCTTCTTTTTATATATTCCAGCTAAGCAGACAGGATCAGTACGCAGAGGGACTCCCTGATTTCTGACATGCCTAAGCCCTCAGACGACAGTGGGGTTTTTGCACCATATGGCTCTATCACTTGACAAAATAGTGCCCTAGATAGGCTCGTTGTTTTCCAGTCTGCCACCAAATTAACTTAGGAGGTTGGGCACATACAGCCACAGTTTCTGCATTGTTGCCACCGTTTCTGAGGTCTCCAGACCTATTGCAAGCCACTGTATTTTTGCTGCCCTTCATGCCCCCCTCCAGGACCAGCTACCAAAGGGATTAAACACAGCATGTTATCTACTGCAGTGGCTTAATCACTAAGCAAAGCACTCATCCCCTGACCACAAGGTCAAGGAATTATCTTCCTGACAGATAACACAGCCAGGGCTTGGAACAAAATGAGGAGCTGAACTGTTATTGCAAGCCCACAGGCCACAGTTTTATTGCTATTTCTGGGGAAGTAATGCTGCTAAGATGCTATGAAAGTGCAGTGCGACTCTTCTCGCCTGCTCCAAAATGTCTTTTGGTGTCAGGGGAAGAGAAGCACAGCAAAAATGATACTCAGTTTTGGGTACATACATCCCCGTCTCTTAAACACCCCTTATTCCAAACTTGTCCCTCTGAGAGCAAGAGGTTTTGATGGTTGGATGTTTTTGGCACTGTGTACTAAAGAGACTGAAGATCAAACTGAGCACTAAAAGAGAAGTGACCTTGGGGGAAACATACATATCTAGAAACACAGTTTCAGAGGACATAGATTCTACACATCCATTTCAGCAGGAGGTGGGAAGTCCTATTCCGTGTAAGCTGGCCTGTTAGGGCAGAGCTGCAGGGCCTGCCAGTCCCACAGCTCACTGCACAGCCATGGGCTGCAAGAGGGCAACTCACACCAATGGAAAAGTTCTTCATTTGAGATTTAAGTATAGAGAGCCCAGGTCTGCTGCCACCATAAAAGAGTGAGGAAAACTCCTGACACAGAGAGCTACAAAGCAAGGTTCTTCCAGGCACTAGCACGGGGCATCAGCTCCCACAGCATTGCTGTGAGTGCCTCAGGACCCTCTGCACAGAGCCAGGCAGGATGAGCCACAGTCTCCTGCCTGGTGGCTGCCAAGAGCAGCACCTTTTCATAGAAGGGGAAGGTGTAAACTGAGATTACAGAAACGGGCTGAGGATGAGGCTCTCTACCTGAAGCTGGGCAATACAAATAGCTTGCAGCTCTCCAGGTGATTTCCTCATGGTCACATACATGATAGGAACTCCAGAGGAGGAATCCTCATCTCTACAAGAGTCTAGGTCCTGAAGACAGTGGTTGATGTTACACACACGCTAAATCTTCCTTGTTGTGCCTTTCAAAAGCAGCTAAGCAGTCAAATGACATCTTCTCACCTCCCTCAGCACATCTTGCCTTTTGCAGTCCAGCTGCTCCCTAAAGGCCCTGGCTGTTACCATTTGTCTGTGAAACATTCACACCCTGCCAGGTCTGTGTACCTTACCTTCAAACAGCAAGGGCCACACTGCAGCCAGGGGCACTGCTCTTCTCCATCTTCCCACCAGGAGATGCTTCCTGCAGCACTCTGTGGAATGTGAGAGAAGCAGCTCCCACCTTAAAGCACAAGGATTAACACATTTTAGCAAATTTCTCTGTTCTTCAGCTATAAATCAAAAATGAAAATGTTTTTGATTACTTTAGCTCAGAACATGAAGGGTCTGATTGTCTCTGAGATGTCTATCTCCATTAAGCTTGGTGAGTCCTTCAAAGAGCTCACTGAGGTTTTGTGCATGCTGTTCATTCTCCTGGATATCAGAGCCTTTTCCATGCACCCACCTCCAACCTAACAGCTAAGGCCCAGCTGGGACACAGCCAGGACTGGCAGGCAGAGTGACCTGCATGCCCTGCAAGGGACGTGGATGAGCTAGCTGCAAATACAGATCCTTTTTCTCTATCTCTTCTCTCAGGCAAAGGAGACAACACCTCACAGTGCTCTGAGAAGAACAGAACTCTAATAAGCTTTAGATTTTCCACTCAACTGCTGCTCTGTGGCTCCCCTCACTTTCCCACCTGCATTTCTCTGTGCCTTTGGGGAAATCTGATGTTATATATTTTCTATATTGTTATTAGTTATGAAAAAAAAAATTTCCTTCCATTAAGTGACTGTCAAGAGCAGAGACAGAGGGACATGCACTGAGAACCATCTGCCTTACAGTCTGACAGGGCCCTCTCCCATAGCCACTGTCCCTGCAGCCCCAGGATCTGCACAATCCAAGCCTCAATACCCCTTTGTCCATAGCATAAAGCTGCACATCTCCTTCAGAAAATAAACATCTGTCTTCTAGAGTATGTGAAGGAAAGGACCTCTTTTAACCACATGGGAATCAAGCACTGCCCTGCCTATCTTGTGTGTGCTTCTCTCCACAGGGATGCTGCTGTGAAATGCAGCTGGGTACACAACCCAGAGCTTGTTCTGACCAAGCTACAAGGTGCTCCCTAGAAAGGGAAATGGCTGCAAAGGTTCACCAGGTCAGCTGTGGAATGGCATGAGCTGCTTTCTCCTCCCATGGAGCTCCAGTCTGGCACCTCTGCTTACTAGTCTTCCCATATCATTAAATTTCACCTCCTCCCTCAAGTAGACTTTAATCATGACTTCTCTACATTTCTACCATGCTCCAGATGACAGCATGACCACCAAAAACAGGACCATCTTTCACCAACCTTCAGCCTCCAAAGATTACAGCACCTAGCCTGGATAACAATTACTCTTGCCCCAAAAATTGTCCACATATGTTTAGATACAAATAGCTCTTGGAAAATGTATGTAATTAAATATAACCCTTCCAGTAGTAAGTCTGAGGGCCTGGGACAACACCTGCTTTCTTTCTCCCCATTAGTGGTACCAGATCCTGCCTGTGATCTGTGTGAGATGGGCTCCCTCCCACCAAGCACCCTGGTTCCTCTCCTTCCCCTTGCTCAGGCACTGCCAGCTGGCTTTGCCAGGTTTCCCTTGGGGACTCCTCTGCCTTCTGGCTCTCAGTGCACAGCCAAGCCTGCTAGCCCACATGCTCTCCAGCCAGCTGCTGCTCCTGAATACCTCCTGGAGGGTCTCTGCTGGGTGTGTGTAGGAATGTGCTGGTCCAGGCAGCAGTTAAAGTAGGGGGGAGGAAATCTCTGGTGTATGCCAGAGATGACATGCTGCAAATCCTATTCCCAAGCCTTTTTCGCCATAGATTAAAATTGGCACTAAAATTCACTCTGTGATAAGTAAGTGAAACGTACTTGTCTGTGGCAAGAAGAGATTAGAGGCTGTTTTCAATAAATCTCCGAAGATTAAGGAGAAAGGAGATTCCATAAAGTAAAATCTGATTTCTCTTTGGCACAGCTGTCTATCTAAAGATGAGTACCCACATCCCACTTCTGTACAATTCACATTTCTCCACACACAGCCTGCAGAAAGCAAGCTGAAGTCATGGCTTTGCTACTGTAACTAGCATCCATAACATGGCAGGCTGTGCTATCAGGGCTATGGGGATGGCAAATACTGACCCATTTCTCCTTAAAAAGGAGATAGGATTCATTTCACATTACCTTGGGAACTCACACCCTGCCATGGCAAACATCACAGGGATAGGCAGCGAAAAAGCTGAATATAGTCCTGTCTGTCCTACTGTCTTCTGATCTCATACAGCACAGCCTCCTTCTTCCATAATTGATGTCTCCTGCTGCAGAGGCAGCCACAGCTTCTGATTCTCTGGCTATCTCATTACAGCAGTAGTATGTGCAAGCCCATTATTCTGCAAAACAATTCAAATGAATTCAGAGCCTTAAACCAGCAAGTCTTTCTTTATAACACCACCTCTCCCTTGCTGCACTACAGCCACAAGAAGTCAACAGCTCCATCCCTCCGTTTTCCCCATGAGCCCATTGTCTGGGACACATACGCCATCTCCTCCAAGGAAAGTTTCTGTTTTTTTCAGTGACATTCAGAGATACTTAAAACATCCCTGGTGCACATAAGAGGGATGTCTTTCCAGGGCTCTTAGGATATAGCTGCAGTCTGTTAAATCATGCAGATAGGAAAATGTTGAGGAAATTTCTGGCACACCATCTGTCTGACCTGACTTATTTACATGATGCTAGAGCTAGGAAATGCACTAGTTTTATAGCCCTTGTGATTTGAGACTGTTTTTCCAGGGAAAAGCAGCAGCAAGGAAAAGGGCACATCAGGCTTTCTATGTGCTTAGCTTCAGAAACCTCATTATCCCTGAGCCTCATGCCCCAGTCCCTGCCCTGGGATAGGCTGCCTGCCCCCTTTCCCCTCACGGGACTTGCCACCACCAACCCTCATCCAGGGCAGCTGGGCAGGTGCTCAGCTGCCTGTCCTTAGCAGGGTGCTGAAAGACTTGGAAAAGCTGAGGGCTGGCAGCTGTGGAGTGGAGGCACAGCCATGTCTCTAATGCAGGATTAACAGGCTGCTGCCCTTGCCAGGGCTGACTGCCCAAGCACAGCTTTTTCTCTGTGGGTCTGGCAGTGCAGCTACATACAGACACAGCCTCCAGGGCCATCTTCAGTTACAAAGCACACCAGGCTTTATCTGAAGGTAAAACTTTCTGTTCTGCTCTCTGCCTCTGAGGAAAAAACAGAAAATACTTTTGGACAAATTATTTTCAGGGAAAGCAATAAAAATAAAAGTAAAGAAACTGATTATGAAATATTTCTTTGAATAAATGACAAAATCCTCTGAGTGAAGGTCCAGTGGAGGGGACTGGTTCCTCTGCCTACCCCTCACCCCTGTGAAACACACTGGCACAGGACCTGGCACAAAGACTCTGAAATGGCTCACACTGCATGTCCAAGGTGAGAGGACACCCAGCACCACCCTGCCCAGCTCTGTGCCCATGTGTACCCTGCAGCCACATGTGAGGTGCGCTGTTAAGCAGGGAGGGAAGGTGCCTGGTTAAGAGCCCTGGGTGTTCACTGCCCATCACTGTGCATTTTCTGCATGAAATGCTCAAGTCGGAAATACTTTGGAGCAGGATGAATAATATTTCTAGACAGGAGGGCAGTGTTATGAAAAAAGCCTGAGCAGCTATGAGGGTGTGTCTCACCTCCTTTGCACTCCAAGGAGATCAGCCCCCTCACCTCCACAGAATTGTCCTCCCACTGTTTCTGGGCCACCAGGAACACCAGGGTGGGGCTAATTTCCACTTTGGCGAGACAGCCCCAGCAAGCCAAAGAAGAATAAACAGAAAGCTGAGGGAGCAGCCTGGAGGGGAAGGTGAGGAACAGGCAGCTTGCAATCCTGCTCAAAGCTAGGGAGAGCTGGATAGACAGGAAAGGGTGCATACTCACTGTGTAAAGCAGTATTTGTTTGCTGGCTTTGTGATCCTCTTCAAGTACAGACAGGATGGAAACTCCAGCTATAGGCAGTGCACCAGAACCAAGGCACAGAAGCATATTTCAGGTCTGTTCCCTCCTATCTTCAGGACACTTCATTCCTTTGCAAGGTTCTACCCACAACAACTATTCTTTGCTTCCCTGCTAGGACTGTTCTTTATTTCCCATTCACCAAGAAAGCAATAGTTCTCTCTTGCCCTTCTCTGCTTCCCTGGTCTGGGAATGAACAGAGCCCACATGCAGCTCCCCTGACAGCCAGGCTTCACTTAGGGACTGAACCAGGTGCTTATAGCAGAGCACTATGAGGGCCAAGATCAGGAGATGCTCTTCTCCCTTCAGGAAGGGAATAGAATAGCTCCCACCCCTGATCCCAGTAGCCTTTCCTAAGAATGGCTCACTAAAATGCTTCCTTCCATTCTGCTGCTGAAATCTTGGTGGCAAGGTCTGCCTCAGTGTGCTGGAATCCAACAGGCCTGGGGTGGCAGGAGCAGCTCAAGCTGTGGGCATGGGCTCTCTGCTCCTGGATGGCAGCAGAGCTGTGACCTGAGCTCATGCCCACTTGCAAGGAGGAGCCAAAGGCTCCTAAGACATGGAGACCCTGTGAGTGTGTCAGGAGGGGTGTCATGCACATCCTTTGAGGCATCCAGGTCTGAGGATCCAGAACCACCACCACTGTTTCTGAACAAGGCTACAACTCAGCAGCAGTTGGTCACAGCTGGAGGGATTTTCGGTGTAGCTAGCAGCCATAAAAACTAGTTCCATGCCAGCACCAGGAGCCAGCCACGTGCTAAAAGTGGACTAAGTGTGCACATTCTCTTCTAGCTCCTTCAGCATCAACCAGGGTAAGGGACTAAAATATTTCCTTCTCCAAACAAAGTCATTTTCCCTTAACTGCAAGGCTTCAAGCTTCAAATACAGGGTATCCTGCTACTCCCCCTTATCCAAGCTTGATATATGTGATAAGCACAATTATTTTACCCATCTGTGATACCTTTGAGTGGCTGAGAATTTTCTGTCCTCATTTTGGAGCCCACGTTCCCCCTACACAGGCAGGAAATATAGTTCTGCCTGCATATTCTTTCTCTTAATCTAAAATAAGTTCCGCATTAAACCACACTTTTATCGGTATTTGTGTAAGGGAGGAAACCACTGCAAGAGAAATTTAGGAGAAGGAGAAGAAGCAGAAAGAAAAGCAGCCTTCACTGCCATTCCCCACATCCCTTCATGGGCTGCAGCATCTCTCTGAAGTACCACACAATTGATCAGAGAGGGATCTAGAGGGGTGTTGCTACAGGCTAAAGGAGTTTCTGAACATTCAAATGCCTTGAGAGTTACAGGAATTCCAATCTCTTCTAGTCCATGTTTAGATACCCCAGACCTTTCCAGCACCTCTTCAGCTCCCCTGAGCAGCCTCTGTGTAAACAGGGCTACCCACAAAGAAAAATCGTAAGTGTATCCCAGAACCACAGGGATCATATTCCTGCATCACAGGGCATGCCTCATGTAAACTGGGGAGAGGGGAAAAGAGCCTTAGCTGCAGACACTTTTTCTCTGAGCACCTGGGGCTGGACTCCTTGGCTGGATTCAGTAAGCTTTTTGCTTACTGGGAAATTGAACAGTGGTATTCAGGTTGTTAAAATGTGCTTGCCATAGCACACACTTCGTTTTTGAAGCACACCAACTATAGGCAGTGCTCCAGCTTTCAGTCACACCTGCTGCACTCCTACCTTTCAATCTCCTTCCTCTTGAAGCCTCCTCACCTTCCCATTGCCCACAACAAGCATGTGGTGTGCCTTTGGCAGAATCAGGAAAGGAAAGGAGAAATTAAACAGTGGCTACTCCCAAGCAAGTTACAATCCAATCAATCTCTGGCAATCTTTGCATTAAAAGCTGCTCCTCTAATTTGCTACAAAACCCACAGCATTCTCACCTTCTTGCTGTGTTGTTTTTATTGCTGGTAAGTGCCCCTAAAAAGCACAGCCCATCTCTGCCACCCAGGGACCTTGAGTGCTCTGTGAACTGTCCCACAGAGTTCTGCCAAACATGCTGGTTCACCCTGGTTATAGCTGTGCTTTCAGCAGTGACTGACACAAACCCCCAGCCTTACTCCATCTAGGCTGAGAGGCACAATCTCTTTTGAACAGGGCTTATTCCATTGCAGGGAGTCAGTTTTCTCACACCCACTACAAACAGCTTGTTTTCAACCCCCCTCATTTACATGGAGATGTCAAAAATATTAATTCTTGTTTTGCAGAACTTAGATAAAAAAACCACAACAAAAACCAGAACCTGTTTTCCTCATGTTGGAGACTTGGGCAGCCATTGATGTGTGGAGGAACAGGGAGCTCTTTCCTATCCTGGAATTAATGATGAAGAAACCAATGAGAAGAGCAGCTCTAGGAGAGGACATATTCTGCCACTCTTGGGTGGTTTCCACAGAGAGGTCTGAGGCAGGGGTGCAATCATGAAGAACTCAAGGGTAAACAGGGTTCACTCAGTATTTTAAGCAATGCAAAGTTTGCACTTTTCAGGATACAGCAAAATAAGAGCACATGACCCTGCTGAGTTATTTATTGCAACATCTCTGAGTTAGAAAAGCGTACCTTTGTTACCCCCACAAAATTGCCTTTATAATTTTTCTTCCTCCGAAGTGCCAGATCTGACAATACTGGCAAAAACCCCAAAATCTGTATGTTGGTTCAAGCACTACAGTGTATCCTGCAAAGAGCAGGAAGGACTCACAGACCTGACTGAGTACTCAGCTGGATCTTTCTGCAGTTTGGCTGCAGAGTTAAGCTTGCAGTAAGAAGTAAGTGTTACTTAATATAGAAAAAGGGATGTTATCACAGTGCACAGAAATGCACTGCAATTCAACAAACCACACATAGTGGCTGAAATCATGGTGACTGTCACCACAACAGGCCACCTCAGACCTGGCTCTCAGGTGACTCACTATAAAAATTCCTCTGGCTTGGTGATTTCACCCATTCAAAGCCATGATGGGACTAGGTGGGTAAAAAATTGTACACAGACTGGGTGAAAAACTGCAGACTTGTCCTTGTGCATAAGGAAGAAGATGCCAGAATTAATGCATCCTTCACAGGCACACCAGCACTGGTAGCACCAAGTGTCCAGGCAAGCCCCTACCTTGGACAAGACTTTCAGAGCATGGGCCACTTCTCTGGGAGAAAACCTCTCCTTTTTAGATACAACATGAGCCAGCTTCTTGTCCCTCTAATAACCACAAAAAATGACTGCACTGAAAAGATTCCAAACAGACTATTCCTTTGGAAATCTATCACCTTATTTCCATAGAGATACACTAATATTACACTAAGTCCTAAGCAGAAAGCCTGCCTACTATCTGCAGCTAAAAAAACCCCCATACTTTGTTTCTGAGAACTGTTACCAGGGCCTATGGCATTGTGCTCCATGCACAGCAACACAAACATGCACCAGCAACCATTTATCCTTTATTATTGACTTCTGACCCCAAGGGCAATTTCCATTTCTTATCCACTTTCTCTGCTTTAGAAGCAGCACAGATTGGGGGCAGCAGAGCTAGGGCTGCCTTCCCTTCTCTGACATTAACTTCTGTGCAAGAGCAAAGCCTTGGGGCAGTGGGGACTTCAGCAGGAACCACTCTTCCTCACTAGGGACTGAAACAGTCTGCACATCTTAAAAGGAGGATGATGTTAACCCTTAAAGCAGTTAATTGAACCTTTAACAGGAGCCATCCCTCACACTGTGAAAAGTAGCCAAGACACTGCAGAGGAGAATCAGCAGGCTTCACATTTGGCAGTGTCTCTGACAGGAACAGGGAACACCTTCAGAGGGAAAAGAAGTTGCCGGGTGTTACCCAGAAGGTGGAGGTGGTGAAGAACGGCCACAGGCTTTTCAGAGCCACTTCAGCTCTTCTGCAGTTCCTGAAGTGAAATCTTCAAAGTGCAACTATCCTCTATTTTCTTCTAATCTCAGACACAAGAGAACAAGTTAGAGAACTACTCTTATTGGAGGAAGTTACTACCTCATTTCCAGTTTTCCCAGCAGAAGAAAGCAATCTAGGATTACTAGTGGAGGTTGTTTGAACAGAGGTGGGCTGCTCCAGATCATCTCATTCTGTTACTGCATTGCGTTAAAAATACACAGAGAACATTGAAATCAGTAATTTCTGTGTCCTTTGAAGGAGACAGTCAATTAAGATGCTGTGGTGCACAGACACAGCTCTGTGCTGACTCTGCCAGGGAGATTACAGGGTGGGAGGTTCCTGTGCAGCAGGGAATGACTGATGGAGAGCACCTCCTCACAGGTGGCTCAGGGCACGTCTGAACAACACACAGAGTTGTTCACTGACTTCAGGTAAATAAGTGGGAGCTTTCTACTTCAGATGTAATACACTCTGCTTTAACTTTATACACAAGTTAAAAGTGGAAGTGGGAGCGAGGGCGAAAGCTTTTCACATACAGCCAGTCCTTCTGAGAGGTGATGTTAAGCACGTAACCCAACTCAGTGAAGCAGAGGAACTGTGCTGGCAGTAAATGAGAGTGTCACAATGATTTGTTTAAACTCCTGCAGAGACAATTCAACATCATTTTGGTGACAGTGCATCAAGAACACACAGGAATTCATTCTAGTGTCAGCATAACTTTTATTTACTTATTGCTGTCAATATGCACAGTAAAGGAAGACCTGATGTGGCTATCTCCTGCATACAATGCTTCTGAATAGTCAAATATTGTGGCTTTGATGGTAATAGAACAAAAATGCTGTATTCACAGGCCACAGGGTGATTTTCCTAACTGCCTGAATTACAGATGCATTCCCTAGCTATCCTTTACTCTGTCCCTTCCAGCACCACCTAATATAGACCTTGTAACTGGAAAATAGCTAGAGGTGATTTGGGAACACCATAAAGGAAAGAAAAAACATTTCTGTATTGCTTTATCACAGCCCTTCAGACTTGTAGGAGCAAGAATTATTTTGTGGCTTTCTAGCACATAAACACAAGTAGATAAACCACAGAAGGATCAGGTATGATAAGGAAGGATGGAAACAATCTTCTCCTACCATAACACCTATTATCACAAAAACATCATCCTTCAGAGCTGGATCCTCTGACTGGATGAAACCTCCCAATGCCTGGCAGAAGGATAATGGTCAGTAACAGACTGAAATGGGAAGTACAGGCTGTGCTTTCAAAACTTCTTCTCTGGTCACACTAGAGTGATTCCATCCAGGAGCATCACACCATCACAGGATGCTTCTCCACCCAGCATTAACCCCTCTCCTCTGGCTGGTAAGGCAAAGCTTGCTTCCCAACCTCATCTTTGACTTCTCCCTAGGAACAACACGAAATTGGTAGGGAATTGTGTAGGTGGCCAGGAGCCAAAGGCTGTGAGTGGACACTGTCACAGTCTGAATGGGACAGTAGCAAGCAACTGCCTGTGTGTCACTGGACATACATAATACCCAGGGGTCCTGATGCCATGAAAAGTACAGTAAATCTACACTTTACCAGCCCCTAACCCCTAACTGTACTTCTGCTGCTAACTTTATTTACCTTTGTATTGTCTATTTATTATTTCCCAATTAATACACGGGAGGAAACAGAGCATCACTCTGAGTGTGCTTATCCTGTGCTCTGTAAGCACCAGGCAGTGCTGTTTCTATAGCACGGCTAATTATTAGCTAAGTGCTTGCTTAAAATAGGTGGGAGAGGTTGCAAGGGGTTCCACAATAAAGTGACTCCTCTCCTGTACTCCTCTTCTACAGCCCTAACAGCTTGCCTGAAGTGGTAGTGGGCTTTGTTGCTGGACAGTCCTCACCCTCCTGCCCTCCACCTTGTTTTACAGAGGTGTTGAGAAAGCCAACAAAACTGAGTCAGAGGCTTCTTCACACTGAGGAATGGACAGCCAAAAGCTAACACCTTCCCTAGCACATATTCCCCTGTTCTGACACAGCTAGATATCCCAGTGCAAAAAATGTGCAAAGGTGGCCCTGGAATGTTCTGCCCACTGTCAACACAACAGAACCCTCCCTCGAGCTTGCATCAATGCTACTGAGTTACCTATAAGCTCTTCTCTGTACATGAGCCTCCTTGAATCCAAATCCACAGCATCCTCCTGTTGTCTTCACCTTGTGTTGTTGCTGTTTTCGTGAAAAGATGTAGCATCAAGATAAAAATTTGGCCCTGTGTTTGATACTTTTGCCTGTGCTTGGGAGGCTGGGACTGCTGCAGTCTTCAGGAAAGGTGCCCCACCGAAGTGCTGATTGGCTGAGGGTGTGTAGCGAGCCATCTCCTAGAGGGGATCAGGCAGAACAGGGCGAGCTGTGTTCATCTGAGGAGATTACACAGGCTGGAACATAGGCTGCTAAAGGCTTCCTCTGAAGCACTTGTGTTTGGCAGACAGACTAGACAGAGGAGGAAAAGAGAGGCACTTCCTAAGCTACGGTCTCTGGTTCATTTTAATGCCGACAGTGGCATCTTGGCAAAACATGGCTTAGTGTAAGCAGCTGAAGCAAACAGGTCTGGAGTGATCAGCAGAGAAGGCTGCAGGGAGCACTCAAACTAAAGCAAAGCCAATAACTGAAGGGATTGCCTACACACAACTCTCCCCCACCAAATGCCAAATCTCCCTTCTGAGCCTAGGGCCCAAGGCTGTAACCTTTGCAGAGCTGAATGGCAGGTTGATCTCAGAAGCCCCCTCCCAAGAAAAGTCACTTTTTGTCCCCTGAAGCAGAATCCTTTTGTGACCTCATGATTTGATAGATAGTTTTCCTAAAGCGCTGATCCCGGCTCAGTCTTTTGGCTGCTTCTTTCAGCTCTTCAATGTTTTCAGCTTCTGCGTGTGAGAAGATGAAGGACTGGGACTGTTTCACTGAAACAAGCACAGCACAGAAAGGTAAGCACTCTCCATCAGGGACACAAACTGGAGACAAAGCTTCACTAGAGTTCACAAGCCATGCGACCGACATGACTGAGCCTAACTCAGTCTGTGATTAGGCATTCTGATGAAGTCATATTTAAGTATGCTTTTTTAGGGGCCCAGAACCATCACAGAAGTTTAGCTTTTAACATATATAAAGAAATGGGCAACAAGTACACACAGGCTCATTGCCTGCTCTCTAGGAGAGGAAGCTCCAAGTAGCACTGTGGCTCCATTCTGCTGCTAAGGAACATGGAATACAAACAACATTTTCAGACTTGAGTGCTCTGCCAGCCCCATCAGCACCTATCTGCTCCTGCAGGACACACGGTAGAGCGCTGCCCGATACCTACTGTCATTCCAGGACGCGCTGGTTCTCCGGCAGCGGAAGCGGCAGCTCTTTATGCGGCGAGTGGCAGCCTTGTGGATGTACACGGAGTTCTTCATGATCACAGGCATCTTGGCCTCCAGCTCAGCATTGCGGATGCACTCCTCAAAGAACTCTGGGGAGAGAACACCACTGTAACAGCGATGGGACAGGCACTCCAAGCAAGGAACCCGTCACAGGGACTGCACTCCTTGATGGGCTGGGCCAGGCAATGATGACCTTCATGAACAACAATCCATAAATCATCAGAAAGAACATTTTCAAAAGTTCATTTTCTAAGTGACAGCTCCCAACAAATGCATACTCAAATTTAGAAAGAATTGCAACCACCCATTCTACATCAGTAGTTCTAACAACTGCTCATGATTCAACTGCCAAAAGCCTTTGATACTGTGATAAAACTTCTCAACTCTGAAGCTTTGCTCATCACACTTTCTTTGAAGGACTTCTAAAACCAGTCAGGTCTAACTGGGAAAGGAAGGTGCTGGCAACACCAGAGGCACACATGTCCAGGCCGCACATGGTAAGGGATTTCTTAATAGCATAGCAAATACTAGCACATAGTTACATATACTATGGGCTCCAAGAAAAGCCCCATGTCCAAACTCTGACTTTTTCTGCCCTATTCTACCACACCAACTGCTTTTCCTGGCACATTTCCCCTCTTATGGTCTGACCAGTGTCTATTATGCCATTCCATTCTTGCTGTCCCCCTGCCTGTTGCTGGTCCCTTGCTGTTCAAAGGCATCGTGTGCCAATGTGCCCAAACTCTTCTCTAAAGGGCAAGGCAGAGCTTCAGGAACACCTTGGAAGGACTGAGGCAATCTGTACTGGGACTAATGTTACAGGAAACGTTGCTGGGGCTCTTGAGTGCTCTGTTCATCAGTACATTTTTACTCTTCTGAAGAAAACATCCCCCAAAACCTGAGGTCAGAAATACCAGGAGACATTCAGTACCAGTTACTCACTTATGCCCTGTGAAGCTCTACTTGAATGCTGAGCTCAACACATCCACTTTAGCTCTGTATTCTTACCATGGCTCTGAGCCAGTGGGATGAGGTTCAGAATCATGCTTGTTTTTCTGCATTTAGAAGTCTTATGTAGAAACTACTGAATAATACTTTTTTTATTTAAATAGATATAAATTATAAGTATATGAATAGATATAAAACGATTTATACATTTATTTATCCCTATTTACCTAACAGTGCTCAGAATACCACAGGACTTTTTGACTTTTCTGTACTGGCCCAGTACATCCACCCTTCATTGAAATGAAGCCTTAACTGTACAGACACAGCATCTTCGTAAAGGCTTCTCTCTGCACTATAACTTGAGCATGGAAAACAAGCAAGATTTCACTCAATTGAAGCTGCTCAATTGCCAAGCCCGACTCAAGCCAAACGCCAGGGTAATGCCCCTCAAGAGAACCCAAAAAGACCCAACACAAACAAACCAAAAAAAGCCAAAGAGACAGGGATAAATGTGAGGAACATCAGTCTTACACCTGACTCTGGGCTAATGCGGTGATTCAGCTCTGAATAAATATCCAAATTTCACCTTCTGGGTCATCTACCAGCACGTTGCTACAGCAACCATAGGCCTGCTTAAACCGGTGATATTCTTGTAACCAAGGCTGAGAAATAAAGCCTTGAGGGGAATCAGAGGACTCCTTATAACTCTGACCTAGTCAGAAGTCAGTTTTAATAGCTCTGCCACAACTTCCCTGTTTGACATTTTGGAAAGTATTTGTTCATTTCTAGGTTGCCTTCCACTCAATAGAGAAGGCTGGAATAATTTCATGCTCCTTTGTTAGGCTGGAATAATTTCAACTTCCTCACAGGGCAAAACACCAACTACCTGCATAGCATGTTATGGCTCCTCAAAGGGGAAGTGTGGTGGAGGTACAAGAAGTTGGGAGACCACATGTATGTGCAGCTTTGCTAATTTGGAATCTTCTTTTTGTGTCTGGGAAGATAGGTAGAAATATTTCCTCTCTTGAGTTTGCTCATCAGTAGAGAGGATGGATGACTAACTTACTTCTCAAGTTACTGACATCTGCTTTCATCTTCTTCTCTTTCTCCTTGTTGCAATTCAGAGAATTTAAACCTTGTTCCAAGCTCTGCAATGCTTCCTCAGCTTCTCTCAGTCTCCTCTCCAGATCCATGCGTACCTTCACTTCAGCCTGAGGAAGAAAATAAGAATTGCTGAAAAACAGCTTGTTTCTCAGTAAATACCCTGGTAACTCACAAGGTCTGTGAGGAACTTGCCATGGATGAAAATGAAAAAACAACAGTGATGTAAATACTTAGAAATATTGCAAGGCAACATAAAGTCATTTCTCTTGTCTCCAGACAGAACTAGAAGTCCAGACTATTATAGTAATTCTCCTTTACTCTGACTTCATTTTTCACAGTTTTCCTCCCATTGCATAAACCATATGGAACCAGAGATGGTATTTCAACACATGAATTTGTGCTAATGCAAGTACTTGCAGCTGAGCAGGAACAGAAGGACATCAATCCAGCTGAGACAGACTTGAGATAAAGGCAGTCAATTTCCACAAAGGGATGTACAGTGCTTAGTTTCAGAAACAAAACACAGGAGAAGTTAGAAATACAGTTCTAGTTTGGCAGATGAAAAAGACTACACAGCTTAGGTCAACTTAGCTTTAGTCTGGCCAAGTAGAAGGTTACAAGATAAGAAAATATGGGAGGTTCAGGAAAAAGAATAACTCAGGGCTTTTTTTTCCAACAAAATATTTGTATAAGGAGGTTGAGTGTCAAACAGCCAATTATTAACATAACTTTTACATTATTTAGATTTAAATAGAATACCATACTTTGTCCAGCTACCTTTGTATAGGTTAATGTATTGTCTGTTATGGAGGAGGGCTGGTCCCTCAGCTGAATTCCTCTGCTTTTGAACTTGAATTCTTGCAGAGGTTACTAAAGATTTAAAAGTCTTAAGCTTGGTTTTCTGAGCACAAGTGAGGAGGAAAGATGTCTGCTCAGTTCTGTAACATCCATATTAGCATTTCTTTGAAATCACCTTTATTCTTGATTGTGTCTACTTTCCTCTTCTATTTTTTTTTCTTCCCTCCATCTATACATTTTGCTTTCACAATAGCAAATAAAAAACCTTGTACTGAATTGATTAATCAGGCTTTAGGATATGAAAATAAATAGTAGTACTACATTGATACAAAATGGCAATTTCATGTGTTACCATGATAACATAGTTCTTTGGGTAGGAAGAGACCTTAAAGATCATCTCATTCCAACCCCTCAACCATGGGGAGGGATAATTTTCACCAGACCAGGTTTCTGAGCTCCATCCAACCCAGTCCTGAACACTTCCAGGGATGGAATATCCACAACTTCTCTGAGCAACTTGTTTCAATGCCTCATCACCCTCATACATGACAATTTCTTTGTAATACCTAATCTAAACCTCTTCTCTTTCAGTTTGAAGCCAATCTCACCTGTCCTATCACTACATGTCCTTGTAAAAATTCCCTCTCCAGCCCTCTTGTAGACACCTTTAGGTACTGGAAGTGCTATAAGGCTTCCTTCTCAGAGCCTTCTCTTCCCTAGGCCAAACAGCCCCAACTCTCTGAGCCTGTCTTCACAGGAGAGGTCCTCCAGCCCTCCAAGCATCTTTGTGTTCCTCCTCTGGGCTCACTCCAGCAGGTCAATGTCCTTCCAAAGCTGGGTACAGCACTGCAGGTGGGGTCTCANCCTCTTGTAGACACCTTTAGGTACTGGAAGTGCTATAAGGCTTCCTTCTCAGAGCCTTCTCTTCCCTAGGCCAAACAGCCCCAACTCTCTGAGCCTGTCTTCACAGGAGAGGTCCTCCAGCCCTCCAAGCATCTTTGTGTTCCTCCTCTGGGCTCACTCCAGCAGGTCAATGTCCTTCCAAAGCTGGGTACAGCACTGCAGGTGGGGTCTCACCAGGGTGGAGCAGAGGGACAGAATCACCTCCCTCTCCCCGCCTGCTACTCTGCTTTGGATGCAGGCCAGAATACAGTTGGCAATATGAAACACAGCTAATGAAGATTTATGACCACAATTTAAAAACTAAATAAAACCAAGAGTTTGGCTTGATAGGGAATGAACTGAAAGAGAAAATGGAAGCACTCTGAGCCCAGGGACAACAATATGTGACATATGCAGGGGATACCTTGAGGTCTCTCTCTGCCTGCTGTTTCTCTGCAGTCAGCTCCAAGAGCGAGTTCTGCAGCGCTTGCGACTGGGAAGAGTAAAACTCCCGCTCCTCCTCCAGTGCTCGAGACCGCTCCTCATTCTCCTTCATCCTGGTGCATGGCACAGCAAAGAAAGATGACCATTCCCACCCCAACACAACTCACAGGAAGGAAAGGAGCTCAGTATTGTGATGGGGCACGCTCAACTACCTCACAGCCCAGAGCAAAGAGACACTAACAGGAGCACTGTGTGCTCCATTTCAATAACACAGGCATTGCTGGAGAAAGACAGGTGGACAGTTCTTGAATGGAACATTCTCAACTCCCAGATGAGGTCCAGGAGCACCAAACACTCCTTACAGACAGGCCATGAACACCTTCACATGCCCGAGTGCTGGTTTGAAAGGAGCAGGCCCCACTGGGAGCAAGTTCAGCTGCCCTGCCTCACTCTGTCTCCTTTGAAGGATTTGTAAACTGAACTCCTGCCATTGGAACCAGACAAGCTTCCAGACTTGTCTGGTGCTGGCAACCAAAAAGCAAGTCAGCAGATAGTCACAGCACTTGGCACCACTAAGCCTGAGCAGAAGTGTCCTCTTTCCCCACTTCACCTTTTCTCTGCCAGGAGTTTCTCCTGCAGAAGTTGCTGCATCTTCTCTTCAATCTGTCGCAGGCTGCAGTGCAGTCCCCAGACAGGGCTTTGCTCCTTGCTGGGGCTGGTTGGAGGTGGGACCTGGCTCTCATTTTCTTCCAGCATCTCCAACATTTGTTGTTTTTCCAGGGAGAGCTCCTTGAAGAAGGACAGAGATTGTGAGTATCAGCCAAGTCTAACATTTCTGCTCCTGTTCCTGCCTAGTTCTTCCTTACTGAGTGCCTCCATCCTTACATCCACATGCCTCATTCAGGTTAAACAAAGGAGTAGCAAAATTGTGTTTCATTTCATACCTACTTCATGGGGAGCAAGCTTCCACAATAGCCTTTGCTACAAAGGTGTGAACCAGCAAGCTCCTTTGATGCAATATGGTAGTAAGGATCCAGCTCAGGGACTGGAACCCTGTGCTTCCCTGGTGCATCACAGATGCAGGCAGCTTCCCTGCCTTCCCTGCCCCATTTGTTCCTTAGTGGGTACTGGAGGCACCTCCTCTGTAGTACTTCTAACTGAGGGCAACAGGACACACCTCACTGTTTGCCTCTGAAGTGTGTAATTAGGGTAGGAATGGTACTTCCATAACTTTCCAGTTCTTTTTTTTGTAACTGCAGGCAAGGAAAAGAGCTCAAAGGAACAGATTTTTGGACAAACTTGCAGGATCTGACACAAACATTAAAGATCACCTCGCAGCTTTGGAATGCCAACTGGGTGGAAATTTCACAAACTATATACATTTAGAAAAGACACTTTCCTCAAATCCACCAATAAGGAAAGGTTTTAATATATCAAGACTCTGTATCCTAGATTCCCATGTGGTACGTTATTTCCTTGGGAATCATGCTCCCTTCTGTGAGCAAAGTATGCCCCTCTGCTGCTTCAAATTCCACCAGAAGGTAGGGGGGTGCAGTTGAAAAGAAAAAAAAGATCATGACGGACTTAAAGCCATGTTGGCTGGAAGGAACCTTCCAGTAGGCTCTTGTCCAGCCTGCTGTTCAGAGCAAGTCTGTCAGCCCAGCAGGACATGGTCAGCTGTGGTTACAGTATGAAAACAGTCCACGATGAAGGTTCCTCAGCCTCTCTGACTGTCTGCCTGCCCATCTGATGAAAATTCTCTCCCTACTGTTCCACTTAAGCTTCCTAAACTACAACTTATTATGGTTGTTGTCCTACCACCACATCACCCAGTACTGATGAGAAAATCTTGGTTCAGTTGTGCTCTCTGCCATTTCTCATCCTTTTCTGCAGGGGATTTTGGTGTTCATATCAGCTACCAAATGAACGTATCCATCTGTACAGCACTTCAACTCTGGCATTAGCAGATGTTGGATTCATTCCATGGGACAGCATTGCTTTCAGGCCAAAATGCTGTCACTCAGAGGGGAGGAGTGGCCACTCACCTCTAGGGTGTTCTGTAAGGACTGTGTCAGGCTTCGCAGCTCTTTCTTTTCTTCCTCCACTCCTTTAAGGGAGCGGGCTGTGAGCTCCAGCTCCCTAAAGAAGCAGAAAGGGTGACAGCTGTTGCAGGGGAACAACAGCCCTGCAGACCGAGCCCAAGCTGTGCGGGCTGCGGATCTCCTGGTGCAGGACCTGCAACCATCAGTTGGTAGAGCCAGTCCTGGAGAGCCAGGAGTTTGCCAGGAAGCATCACATCCTGCCTTGGACACACTACAGGTGTCCAGGAACTTCACTGTGCCTCCTGATCATCAAACCCAACCCAAGAGCTACTGCATTTCTCCAGCAAGAACAGAGCCATGGTTTCAACTGAAAGAGCTCAGACAGGGCAGTCACATCTAAGCAGAGCCTATGAGAACAAAAATAATTTACAAAATCACACTGGCTTTTCTGAGATGTTATTTAGGGAGAAAAGAAAGAAAAAAGGGAAAAAAAAGAGTGAGCAGTAGCAAAAAATGCCCTTTCAAGCACTTGGGTCCTTCTATTTCTTAGTACATTTGCTGCTCATATTTTGCATAGTTAACATTAAAAATGACAAAACTAATTTTGGTGAGGCAACAACCTCTGAAATCTTTGCCTCTCTGAAATCTTCTCTTGCACCTGTCCAATGCCAGGTAATCTGGGGGTTGCTTGTGTCCCAGCACTTTGAAATTAAATTGCAGGAGGCCCGAGTGCAAAATGAAGCTAAGCTGTATTCTGTTGGTCACAAGCAAAGGCAAACACAGGTAAAGAGCCCACAGCCATTCCTGTTTTGGTTAATGCAGCATCTCCTCCCTGCATGCACAGAATAGGTGGATTTTCCAGGCTGTTTTGGTTCACCACCACAGCCGTGCCCTTGCCCTGCCCTGCTGCCGTACCGCCTGATCTCCTCCTGCTCCAGGCGCAGCTCCCGCACCACCTCTTCAAAACGCTGCTTCTCTGCCTCCAGGATCTGGTTCAGCCGCTCAAGTTCCTGCTCCGAGAGAGAAGACAGGATTGCACTCTGCCAACACAGTTAGGAGAGGCTCCCTGTTAACAGCGCCTGGGACTTTTAACGTGACATTTAACCCAAGCTGTGCCGAGCTACAGGGTGTCTGACTCCACCATTTTTGTCCAGGACAATTAGAAGGATTTGAGGTTGGCTGGGGATTTTCAGACATCCAGAAGTCCCAGTCAGGTTACCAAGCACCTGGAAATCTCAGACATGCTCTCTGCACAGGTGAGCTCAGCCACATATATAGAGAAGGTCCAGAACTCCCTGGGAATGCTGGAATCACTTGCATGTACCATTTTCAGGCACTCACCATGAGCCTCTCTCCCTGAACACTGACAAGCCTTCAAACCAAGTCCCAGCCTCCCAGTCCTGCCACATGGCAGTTGAAGGAAGTTGGCTTGTGATGAGCTCACCTCTTTTTGCTCCCTCTGCAAACAAAGCTCTTCTGTTTCTTCCATTAGTTTATCTGCAAGCACACAAAAAAGTCCAAGCACAGAGAAAAGCATTTTATATCCTCGGGCTATTTGCAAACAAGAAACACTGACTTTTTGAAGCTTGATAATGTAGCATTCCCTATTCCTTTGTGTGTATCTGTCTGGGAGGCTCCAAAGGCTGAGATGGAACTAATGGGATATTCTATAACTTCCCTCCTGCCAAATCACTTAATAAACTAAACAAGCATATTGCTTTGTACTCCTATGGTTTCCTCACAATGGTCTTAAAGAGCATTAATCAACCATCCTTCACCACCCTCTAGCTGAGTCAGGAAAATATTTTTATCTCTGCTTCACAGATAAGGAACAAGGCACAGAAAGGTCAAGTGAATGCAGAGGGTCACACAACATGTAGCAGCAATCAGTTTTTCTTCAGCTCAGTGCCCCATCCTCACCTGCCTAGCCCACCATCCTCTCCTTAGCCCTATGGGCAGCACTGCCAACTCCCAGTAGACACCTTGGGATGTCCCAACCAAGCCCAGAAATTAACCCCTAACTTAGCCACAAAACTTCAGCTGTACAGAGCAGTTCCCCTCCACATCAGTTGCTCTGGTCCACTGAAGACACACACACCCAGCAGAGGCTGTGCTCTGCTCCTCACCCTGCAGCCTGATGTACCTGTGCTGTGCTAGCTCCCAGCTGAGAGGCTCTGCCTCAGGCAGCTCTCAGCCCTGCTCACAGGAACCCAGACAGAAACGCTCCTCACGGTCAAGCCTCAGGTTCAGCTCTCAGCTCAGCCACCTGGCAGTGCAGGGAGCAGGGGCAGATTGACTGCAGCACTTCTATCTTCCCCATGTCAGGTGAGTGAGGTGCTACTGGTTTCCCTGGTGCTGAGGACCTGACAAGGTTAGTGCTGCTGGCAGGATTTCTACTTCTAGCAGACCTCTACCTCCAACCCAGAACAGGGCTCCTGCTGCCAGAGAAATAGCATTGCATTACCAAAGCTCTGCTGAGCACCACTGCTGCCCTTCTTTCCCACTCTCTCTCTCTCTGGTCAGAACCAAGCACAAATACACTGTAATTACACAGAGGCTCTCCCACATTCCCTCTTCTGCCCTTCCTGGGTGGCCCAAGCCCTGGACTTGATGGGCTTCTGTAAAGTCCATGTCTGACTTTACATGTCTGAAACCTAGATCCCAACTGGTGATGGGTAACTCAGAGTGGATTCAAGAAATTCCTCAGAGCAGTGTTCCTCCAGAGAATCTTGACCTGCTTCCAGAAACAGAGCCTGACCTCAAAGCATGGCTACAGGATGGACACAGGTCATTGAAGGTAAGGCTTATGGGACAGAAGCCTTAGCACTTATATAGAAATAGATAGTTGCTGTCAAAAGAAAGTAACCAACTGTGACAATTGACCAGCTCTGAATGTTCTTGTCATGGACCAAAGAACCCAGTGAAATATATATTTATATTCCAAATATCTCCTGTTTGCCGCAGAATGTATATCCCTCTCTTCCTCCATCATCTTTTCTTTTATGATACTAAAGACCTCTTTAGTATTTTAAGCCCTTTAGTTTACTTTGGTGGTTGCAAAATAATGTTTTGACAAAACTTTCCTGTTTCTAATTTTCCTTTTCTGTCCCTTCAGATCCTTCTCTCAGCATCCCCCGTTACTCCTTTGTCAGGTGTGGAACGATTTCTCCCACAGAAATTAATGCCCACATACAAGCCCATCCATCACCTCACATGTGAGAATGGTGCTCAGATGGACAGAATAAACATGCCTTGAGACTTGAGTTATGATGACTGT
The DNA here is from genome assembly GCA_013397245.1 of Thryothorus ludovicianus. Lineage (NCBI taxonomy): Eukaryota > Metazoa > Chordata > Aves > Passeriformes > Certhiidae > Thryothorus > Thryothorus ludovicianus. The sequence continues at coordinate 118,963 of VZTB01007441.1, forward strand.
TACATGTGAGACCATACACTGAGATCAGCCCTGATCAGCGTGGATGCAGAAATGCAAAAAGCTCTTTAAGGCTCCTCCAGTGGCTTGACGATTAGGAGTAGGTACCACGAGCCCCTGCTCAAGGCATCACCAACCTGAAGCACCCAAATTTCTGCTATCTTATTCAAAGCAGATAACTCTCCAGACAAGTCCCTGGGCCCACACTCATGACTTGCAGCCCCCAGGTCAGAAGGTCCCTGGGGAATGCCGTAACTTAGGAGGCATCTGGGTTAAAAGGGCTATGCTCCCTTGGCTCTTCCTATAGGCAATGCAGGGAAGAGATAACTGGATCTCCCAAGGCAGTCAGAGCATCCAAGGTATCAAGCCATGCAGAGGCTGGTCCCTAAATAGAGGATTGGATTACATAATCTACCTGTCTTCATATCTAAATTATTTTATGTTCATCTGAAGCAACTGTTCTTTCTCCACTGTCTACAGAGAGAGCACTGACAAATCAACCACTGCCATTAGGTACTTTCAAACGAGCCCATGTAAATGCTCCCATTTCCAATATGAACAGCATGAGCAAACACAAAGATCAGGTAGAGTAAGACCAAAAAACCTACCAGCTAGGTGAAGAAAACTCGTGTATGAAAAGCTGCGACTAACCTCAGAAGCATCAGTCCTGTCTGATTCAGGGAGACAAAGGTATTGTCTATTTGCCTGTAAGCAGCTGAAACCAGCACATCGAAACCTCTCAGGGGTGGCAAATATTGGTACAGATGAGCCATGGATGACTGCAGTATGTTGGGCAAAGCACGTTCCCCCTTCACACTCCACACAGATGTCCAGATCCCACCTTAACTTTTGCATGTTTTGACTCCTTTCAGACCTGAATTTCAGCTGCTGAGTACTCAAAAGCTTCATCCAGAGGAAACCTGTAGCCACTTGGCTTGACCACGCTGACAACTCCAGGAAAAGTAAAAATACTGTTTTGGCCTTTATGGTTTTCAAAGTAAGAGTTTCCTACCCAAATATTCCTGTTTCTCCTTGGCCAGCTGTAGTCCTTGAGCTTCCAGGCTCTCAATCATGGCTTCTCCCAGTTGGGCATTCTTCCAGGTCCTAGGGAGAGCAGACACAAAGCAGGCAACATAAGAGAGCTAAGGGTCCCATAGACTAGGACAGGAGACTCAGCCTAGCAAACTACCTAGGAATTCAAACAGGCAGATTCTAATCAGTTGGGACCATGATTCTCTACAAGTTTTCTCCACAAATGAATTGGACAAATTTCCCTGGCATTCTGAATTTATTTTTTTTTAAATGCATGGGCTATATGTCATCACTTCACAGCTATTCAAATGTTTTTCCCAGTGTTTTGGAGATTTCTATACTGAGCTTAATTTTGGGGGTTCTCCAGACCAATTCAGCACATCCACAGCCTCCAACGGCAACAGGACATACATGGAATCCTTTAAATGACAGACTTCAGAATCCGATTTTAGCTTTTAACTCTTGTAACTTCCTACTGCCAGCAACATTGTCTTATGCAGCCTTTTAAATATTTTGCTGTTAGAGTCACTCCTCCCCTTCAGACTTCAACCACCTATTGAATCCTTCCTACAGCCTTCTACCTTCAGTCTCCCTGGTATCCATCATCCATCCTGGAACAAATCAACCCCTCCTCTGCTAAAGTTGTAAGCAACTAGGACTTGGTGTCTGGCCCTACATTGTGAGTAAAGTGCTTTTTCCTGACAATGAAGAACCAGAGATAAAGGCCAGACAAGATGCTGGCAAGTGGAGAATGTTAAAGGATGTAGGCATATTCAAAGAGCACCTTGTGTTATTGTAGGATCACTGGCCAGAGGATCTCAAGGTCTCTTAAGCACTTTATGAAGCAAAGCTAAAAAAAAGGGGCCTGTAGAGCAGCTACCCATTACTGATTGAGTTGACAGACAGGCTAGGCTTTAATACTCATACTAAACACCAAGGACAAGGGGACACAAAACCCAAAAATAGAACCAGAAATGGAGTTTCCTGCTCACTTCTATTCATGTTTCATTAGAGAAAAATCTACACATATAAAATGAATAACATTAAAACATACATAAAACTGATTCAAATCTGTTTATATAGATGTGTATACTGGAACAGCACTTGCTGCCCAGAAATTCTGCCATCTTTGTTAAATCCTAAGATCTTATAAATATTAAATATCTGTAAAGCTTCCTGTACTGGGCCTCTTTGCAAACAATTTGAAATTATAGCTTTTTGGAAAGTGTTAATTTGGCAATTTCTTATTTCAAGGCAAGCTGTACTTTGTCTCTTACAAAAGCCAGACAAATAAATTAAACACACACCACTCCAGCTCACAGCTTCAGCAGCCCATGCTCTTTGCAGGTATATGTGCTTCTTGTCAGCTAATGAGGCTATTTCTAGAGTAGAGAGGAAATTAGAACGCTAATTTAAAAGGTGCTGTTTTGCCCACAGGTAGACATCTTCGTCTTGAGTGAGAACTTGTGGGTGTGAATGTGTTTTCTCACTAACATTCCCTGTTACAGGACAAATCTAATCCCAGAGAAGCAAACAGGTCAAGATGGGAGTGGGGAGAATGACAGAGTTTATCATATGATAACATGGAGGATTTCAAAACATTGGTAACCTTTAAGGTGTCTGTTTATAGATTTACCTTTTCAGTGCTCTCTCCCTTCCCCAGACCAACATTTCCCTGTCTGTTACTCAAGGTTACCATACCTACTGCTGTGTGACTTAGAAAATGCACTTGTATCACTGTAGCATTTGAGCTTTTATTCCTCCACCTGCTGGAACCAGTGCTGGTGTAAGGACAGCTACAGGGAAGTCCCAGGCTATGACTTCAGCTGAGAGGCAAGCAAGGGCTTCTTTTATTTTATATTTCTTGCCAAGTGAGTTTTCATCAGAAAAAGCTAAGTTGCTTAAAGTATTGGAAAGCACAGGGCCAGGAAGGCTCAAGGGACAAGTGGAAAGCCCCTGCCTGGAAAAAAAACAAAACCAAAGTTGTAGAGAATCTCCATTAGATATACATCTCAGTCACTGTCTGTTCCAGTCCTTCTGCAGCACCGGGAACACCTCTTTAGCTTTGGCTGCATTTTACCTTTTTTGGGAGCACTCACAGCCAAATTTGGAGACACTTAGCACTTTATAGTACACAGGACATAAGTACTATGTTACTTTTTTTCTACTGCATTGCCCACCAAGTTTACTTTCTACCAATTCAGGGAATGCTGCTGTGGGTAGAGAGATGTTATGTGTGCTCCTCTCCCCTACTAGCAGCAGCAAAGCCTTTCTGGGTGGGAAGAGAGCCTGGAAGTCAGGTCTTTGTGCATTTCCAAAAAGCTTTCACAATCTGGCAAGTGTGGTAAGTTTGAGCCACAACACTCTGGAAGAGTGGAGAGCCCATCAGTTCCCCTCTGCACTGAATAAGCCATTTCCCTATCAGGGCAGGAGGCTTGGAAAGGAGTGAGGAACTGAAGGGATCACCGAGCAGACTGTGGTGGTGGAGGCAATAACCAGTTGTGCAGGCACATACACAGGACCCTGCTCTGATGGAAAGTGGCAGTGGACAAAATTGAAACAAAGGACAGAGGATACTTCTTAGCCTGGATTTGTTTTTCCTCCTTCACCTATATATTTTTTTTAGGTTGTTTATTTGTGGGTTTTTGGTTTTTTCATAAGTGTTTGTATTTTTGTTAGCTTTAAATAATGATGAAAACAGCAGATGATCCTAGTTAAGTGCTCCAGTGCCACTGGCAGTACAATCTCCATCTAGGAACAAAAGAACATTACAACAGATTGCCTAGAATAATTCAGCTGTATTCTTTTAGCTTTTCTATTCATGCAGATCAATTTATTGGCCCATGTTGGCCTTTCTGATTGCTGTTTAGCTCCCAACCTGACCCCATTAAATCACATAATCTGTGCTTTTCCTCACATGTAGGCTACCATCAGCACTGATGAGACTGGTACTGGAGCTGCATCACTATCTTATACTGGAACAGAAGCAGAGAGGAGAGGAAAGGTGTCTCAGGCACATTTTCAACTAGGTGCAGGTGGTTTGCTGTATGATAGCAGACAGTTCTAGCTTCTGTTTTAAATGCTGCTACTGGAATATTAAAGCATGGACAGGAGAAAAGGCTGGCTCTGCAACAAAGGCAACAGTGTGTCCCTCCTTGAGTTGTGCTGCCTTCCTCCTTCCCTCCCATACACACCTGAAAAATGAACTTGGTCCCAAATTACCGCCCTTGGCAATAGTTCATCTTAACATTGGCAAAGGCAAGTGATTTTCAATAAAAATCTCCAAACTGCTCAAGGACTAACTCTGTGTCTGTCACTTCTCCTCTGCAGTGGCCAAGGCTGCTTGTGCCAAGTGGGTGGCAGACCTCTGCCTTGGGTCTTGTGTCCCATGGGATTCCTGCTCCCATGAAAATTCAATGTACAGCTTTGTGTTGCAGTTCATACACTACCACGGAGGTTACAGCTTGCCCCAGCACCAAAGCCAAGCACACTGTGGCAGCACAGAGCTTGGCTTGGGCTGATCCACATAACATTAGGTTCCCCATTAACTACAAATCAACATTTTGAGCCTCACAACATCAAGATTAAGTGATATATTGCCTTAGCATGTACACATACATGCACAGACAGGTATTACAAGTTAAACAGCTTTTGTCCCTACAGTGACAAGAGATCACACATGTAGTAATGCAGCCAGGAAGGGCAAAGAAAAATGTTCATTGCTTTAAGCCTCATAGGTGAATGGTAGGCTCTGCCCTACAGACCCAGGAAGTTTCTATATCTCATTTGGGAAAGTTAAATCCCTGTTTAAGTGTTATCTCTTTCTGCATCTGCTGAGATTAAGAAGGAGCTTGCTCTGGTTTTGCAGGACAGTGCTCATGGGGGGATTGCAGAGCTAGAAGCCAACAAACTGGAAATCTCTGTCCAGCATTCTCAGCAGAGTGTGAACCAGTACTGAATGTACACAGCAATCAAACCCTCTCAGCCCTGCAGGTGGGCCAGAAACATTTTGCTAACAGTGCCTCTCCTGGGATTTAAGCCGCCTCCACTTTTCACACTTAAACTATTTTGAGAGGTCAAATCCTGCTGCTGCATGGCCTGAGCACCTGCAGATGTGGGCAGAAGGAATGCACACCCCACAGACACAGAACTGCATCACAATTATTGTCATTGATCAGTATTGTGCTGGCAAGGTCCCTGCTCACAGCAGGACCTAGAGCCATGTGGGCAGCTGCTCACTAGCCTCATGCCCTGCCTGTTCTGCTCTTACTTTACCCCCAATTCATACAGAGAGGTTGTCTGACACCCACTTCTGTCAAGCCTGCAAACCTTGCTCCCCACACAAAACAGACCAGGAGGGCTCAGAGCTGGGTCCCACCTCTGTGAGGCATGAGAGAGGGACAGCAGATGGAACTCAGGGTATCAGCACTTGGCAGATGACAGCCTGGGGTGGTGAGCAGAGAGCCACATTGCACACACGCTGCACAACAAGGCAGGAAGCTTTGCATCAGTTTTAGAGCACTCCCCTTCAGAGAAAGGATGGGTTCAGGAGGCAAGTGAAGCTCTTACTGCTTTTGAGGAGCTTGTCTGACTCCCCATAGCCCTTCTAGTTAGGCTTCTTCCTCTTTATTCTTTGCACATCTACAGAGCAGATCAAAGCAAATAAGGAATAGAAAGAAGCTTACACTTTTCCAGACTCCTGTAGCATCTCCAGCCACTGAGCCTGCTCAAACTCTGATTCAGCTGCTAGAACAATGTTACCCTGGAAGAGGGGAGGGGAGGGGAAAAAAACCCAGGTTAGAGAGGCTGGTGCCTTCTGCACCTCTGTGCACTCATGGCATGAACTGGACACAGCTGTGGTGGGAGGACAGCCCATCACAGTCTTCCATCTCCACAAGAACCATCACACAGGAGCAAATATGACCTAGGCCTACCACACACTGAGAAGTGTGCACACAGCAAAGAGTCACAGTAGAAATAAAACTGATAGGGCAACATGAGCTCTAGGGCTCCCAAAAGTCTGTCTACTGGCCTGCTAGCATTGGAAAACCTGGTGTCAGAAAGTGCAAGTTTCCTTGTTGGTTGTCAAAGCAGCAGCAGCAAAGCCTTGAGGGGACTTGGGATACTGATCCCTTGCTCTCAGCATAGTCTATCCAGAGAGGGTAGGCATACCTTGGTGGGGAGGGAAAAGACTGCCAATCCAGCTCTGCTCATCAGCATTAACCTGTTCTGTGGTGTTTGGAACTTTTTAGAAGAAAAGAAATCTACTTACATGGAAGTCTTCATGAGAGATCTTTATGGCATAAGGCATGTTGGCCTCTTCTTTGGGCTCCACAATGCAGCCTCCCAGGGGTATGACACCCTGGAGATAAACCAGAGCACTCTAATCAGTCAGAAAAATCAAGTATAACTATCAACTAACTAGGAGCTGAACTTTCATCCTCAGTCACTTTGTTGGCCCCTGCCCTGCCTTGGCTATCCCAGGATGGGCAATAGACACAGTTCCTGAAGAGCAGAGGGACTCCCATTGCCACCAGGAAACCCTCAGCCACTATCTGGAAGGAGGTAAAGATGGCAGTCCTGCCTTCAGCATGGAGGGAAAGCTGTTAGCTAGAACATGGAAGCAGAAACTATTTCATCAAGGAGGGATGGATCTCCCAATAGAGGAAAACCTTGCAGACTCTGTGTGGTATCATGACAGAGGCTGTGCCTTCACTGAGAGCAGCCAAAATCCCACACGTGCTGTGTGGAGCAGATAGGCAGCTAACCAGGATGGGTGAAATCAGCACCTCCAGAAGCTCATGTGCTACATCAGCCTCCAGTGACTACAGAGGACAAAGCAGGCTCAGAGCACAGGGTCCCCCTGAGGAGCTCCAGAGGGCAGGTGGGCCATCAGCTGCTGACAAGTGCAAGCACAGGTTAGGAACAGGAGGCAAATGGAGCTCTTAGCCCCACCACTGGCTTTGCCAACAGTACTTTTATAGCCACAAGATCAGTTGATTAGATCATGAAAACAAGGGAATATATCTACTATTTTATTTTTTTTTACCTGATTGAAGTCTAATGTCTGTTGAATCATTAAATATCCTGAAAATATACCAATATGATTCTTTCTCTTTTGAGGCTTCCCTGGACCTGTGAGATGTCTGGGACTTACTGGGACTTACCTCTTCATCACTTGCTGGGTCCATGGAGGAAGGGGGAGGGAATGCTAGAAACAGAATTAACTCCCTCCTTGTGCAAACACTGCTCACCTTGGGATGGATATTGAAGTATTTATTGCTTTCAAAACTCTTCTTCTCACTCTCAGCATAGTACAGCAGGAAGCTTTCCTTAATGATGAAGAACCTTTAAGACAGAGAAGGGAAATACATTCTGGTGAAATGGAAGTTGTGGTTCACAGCACATGAAAATCTCCACCTAACTAAAGCTGCTTTCTGAGCAGGAGAGTTTACTACTCCCTCCTAAGACTAAGGTGAGGTGCCTCAGTTCTGCTCACAGCCAGGAGCTGGTGCTTAACAGCAAGAGCTAGTTTCACGTACTTTGTGCCTGCAGTCCATCCCAGCAGGCACACACCAGAGCAGAGAGCAGACCCTGGCACTGTGTGTTCACGGGGCACTGGGACAGTGCTCCCTGCCCAATGCAGGGCCACAGACTTTGGGCATCTCTGTGAGTGTGTCCTCTCTAGCTTACCTCTTGAATTCAGCCTATTGGAGAGAGCTGCTCTTATTCAAGGGTCTCTTGCATGGGCTAAGCCCAACTAAATGCTTATTTTGCAATATGCTGCCTGCCACCCTCTTCCATCTCAGCATGAAGAGTTTCCACTCTAACAGAGAATCACAGCCTAGTATCCCCAAGTGACTCTTGAAGCAAAAATTGGCCACCAAAGCACTCTGGAGCAGAAATAAATTTGTGAGATATTTTTAAGCAGAGCACCTGGCAAACTCTCCTGTCACTGACCTTCACAACTACAAAGGAAATTGAATTTTTTTTTCTCACATGTGTAACATTAAAATATTCCTTGTTCTGCTCACCTAGCCTTAGGTATGCTCTGGTGATCATTGTATAGTAGCCACAAAATATCACAGCTTCTGCAAGCCAAGCCTCGAACTTACTGGAGGGTGTCCTCAAAATTATGATTAAAGGAGTGTCACCTTTAACTTATTTGGATTTTTGAAATGCCCTTGGGAGAGTCCCTCCTCTCTTCAAAAATTGAGGTTGCACGTACTCTGCAGGCAGTGGTACAGGGGAGAGATAGCTGACTTAGTTTCAATTTGGTCTAAATCTCTGCAGCACTCAAAAAGCTTGAAGAGCAGCTGGAAAAAAAAAAATGGGGACAAGTGTAGTAGGGAGGTTTCAAAAGACTAAATGACAAAGAAAATATATTGTTCTGTTCCATACATATTTTCTGACATGAGAAAGATTTGGGAAGCAAGTGAAAGGCAAGAAGGTGAAAATTTTTTTAAAATGCCTTTTTACACTTCACAAAACACAGCTGTGTAAATCGCTTTCATGTGGTCCTGAGGACAAGAGGTCATGAAGAAACTAGAAAGGATAAGGCATTTCTGTGAATAATAAGACCATTCCCAGGAAACCCTCCTGTTTCTGGCAGGGAACCAGAGGAGACCTCTGCAGGCAGTGCTGCCCACTTGTGCAGCCTGGACATTCCTGCACCTTTCCTTGAAGCCACCATTAGTAATGGGCTCCAGGCCGAGGGGGCTGATCCACAAGGACAATTCTAATGCCTTCACGTGCCCATCCCTCTCAGTCCTCCCCTGAAGTGGGTGTCAGATGGAGCCAAGTCCTGCCTCCAGTACAGATGAGCACAGTAATCTAGTACCAGTTTAATTCCAAAAGCTAGAATAAGATGTTGAAGCTGGCAGAGAATAATAATAATAAAATAATATATATAATTATTATTAATAATTATTATCCTTATTTTACTTGAGTGAAAACTTTACTGCTTCCATCAGTCTCTTGCTCTTCTGCTATGGCTCTGTCAACATAGATGAAATTGCCAAATGCCATGGAAACAGAGAACACAGGCTCTTGGGGCAACGAGAAAATGCAGAACAAAACTAAACTTCCGAAAGTCTGCAGCAAACCCAATCTCTGAACTTACTTTGTACCTTCTCCAAAAGATTTAAAAGTGACAGTCATTGAACAGGTGCATATCTACATCCAGAAACCTTCAGAATGTACAAACACCAGCAGCATTGATTGTTCCCCAATTTTTTTCTTCTCCTTGTCCTCTCATCTATACCTGCTCATGTTGACATCAGAGGTGGGGAGAAGCAGGCACTTTGCCAAGGCAGACATCACAGACCTGCAGAGAGCAGACAAGGCTTGTTCCTCCTGTCCACATCACTTCTGTGATCAGCAGCCTTGTGCCTCCCTGATTAATTTTTCCTCGCATCTCTGGTCATTAACTCTTACATAAAGTTTTCCTTTGAGTAGCTGTATCTTTCTGTTGTCTCCAACACTATGCTTAGTTCAAGGAGGACTTAATTTTTTAGAGGGAAATGTTGCCTTATCTGCCAAATAAATACAGAATTAACATCTTAAAAGAACAAACTTGCCTGCCTAATGGCCTGTGCTTGGTCCAGTAAGTCAGAGGGAACCAGATACTGTGGGCACAAGTATGAATCTAGAGATTTCAAAAGTTAGCACACCACATGAAACAGAGAAAGCCTACTCATCCATTCTCAACACACTTTTCATCTGACTAATCTCAAGAAACACTTGCCAGACAGGTAAACATATTGATCTTTAACTCTGTGTGATTTTTAAATCTAAATATTAACGCCCAATTAAAACCAGGGTTTCATTTGTTACATACTTTTTATTACTCAGTGCTGATAATCTCCATATTATAGATTATGCTCCAATGGAAACCAAAATCAAAGCAAAAATAGGAATAAAACATAGCAAAAATCTCTGAAAATTGATGTGTCTCTCACAGTTAAAGAACTTTTAGATCCCTGACCTCACAGATGTGGAAAGAAAACATGGGGATTTGGAATATATAAAATAAGAGTTTAAAAAATAATAAGAACAAAATCCCTCTGTAAGTAATGAAGGAAAAAAATTGAAAATCTGATTAGCTTGTGTACATAGTGTATTTATGCACATTATGTATTTATTCCCTCATATATCCCTACCTGGAAAGCAACGCCTGAGCAACCAAGACCATCACTTTAAATGACTTTTAGGACAAAGTCTCCATACAACAATCCTGGGACAATTGATTCAGCATGATGAAAAGAGAGATGAAGTAAAAGAATAGAGGAGAGATTTACAAGACTCAAGAGCAGGTTCAAGACTGAAGCAGCAGCTGAGTGAGTAAGAGCAGAAAGGGAAAAGATAGCCAAAGGAGAACGGGGAGAGACACTGAGTTAGGACTCTGACTGGAGACACTGAATATGTGCCCAAATTAGGCACAGATGTGGCAGCAGGGGAAAATGGAATGCTGTAAAGACGGGGAAGATTTTGAACACATACAAGAACCCAAAAAAGCAATTTAAAGACAGAGCAGAGTTCAAAACCTTGGAGAACAGCAGCAAAGGTGTGAGAGGTGAGGCAGGCTGGCACAGCCACACTCCACAGGCAGCACAGGTAATAGAAGAGCCATTCATGTGGTCAGCTGCTCTGGTCACCCATCCCTGCTGCTGGATCCTGCACTAAGGAACCACTGAAACTACAGTGTAATTAAACTGGAATAGCAGAGGAATTGTAACAATTTGAATGACTCAGATGCAAAGCAGAAAAAACAGCTCTGTGCTGGACAAATTGAGATTCCTGATCTCTGTGGAATAAGTGCTCTCTTTGTATCACAGAGGGCTAATGAAATTAATTAGCTAGTCTTTGTACAAGTTTTTGACATGACAATGGCCCAGATGAGGTAGTTACACTGTAAAACTGCAGCAGCGTCCCTGGCCCTTTATTCCGACAGTGTTTCTCTGGGCCAGGAGTGAATCCCTGCCTAGATATCTCTGGGGACAGCGATGGGCAAACGATCTTTATCAGCATAAAGATCAAAGCCCGCAGTACCTGACCCTCTCTCCTCCTCTCCTGACAGCTCCAGCCGTCCTGGATGTCCCCTGCCAGAGGCAGCACAGGAGAAGGTTACACGGACGAGAGGGAAGCAGGCGCTCTCGCAGCCCCGCTGTGCCGGCAGCTCTGCTGCCCTGTGCTGCCCATGCACGCTGCCCTGCAGCTCTAATTGCCGGGGGATTCAGAGGGAAAAGCAATCCTAAACAATTACCTTTTCCATCTCTCCCGTGACCACATGCAGTGCCTGTTAGTAGCCACGGTGGAAAACAATGTTAGGTGCTTGCTTTGCAATGCCACGGACAGAACTGGTTCGACAAAAGACAAAAAATTCTCTCTTAACTGTGCAGTGTTTCCCTCCTTCCAACCTGATGGATTTATGGAGAGATATAGGCATATGTTGTGTTCTGTTCTCTCCTGTTTTCAATTTCTTGTGCTTCACCTTGCTTTTCTGATGCTCGTTTGTCCACCAAGCAGATGCCCCTACTTGGCACTGTCCTATTGAACCCCAAAGCCTCAGACATGGATGGTGACAGTTTAAAGCCTTACATTTCTATATGGGACTAGGATTTTTCATAGTACAGGAAGATATGCCACTTCCATCCTGGAAAGTTACAGCACCCTATTCATGCCATATCCATTATGCATTTCACTCCAGCCCCCATGCCAGGCTGGTGCCATTACCAGTAAAACTTTGCTTGTCATGCATTGGAAGGAAGAATGGGGTGCAGTTGTTCAGAAGAGGAGGACCATTAGTCAGGGACTGAGGATATGATTTTCCAAAGCCACTCCAGCAGTGCCCCAAGCTTAGACTGGTCAAAAGCAAAGAAAGAAAGCACAGTAAACTCAGAAGACAATTGCTTCTCTGTTGGAAGGATACTACTTTACAAGGAAAGAAAATTCACATTAGGAATAGAACTCCCTTTGTTTAAGAGAGAGGCATTAGGATGCTGCTAATGGTATTCCAAAAATCAAGCTCTGAAATGCAGCATGCTCAGATGTCAGTCTTGGCAGATAAACACAGCTACACTGGCCCAGTGCTAGAAGCAACCAGTCCACTCTCGGACAGTATGTGAGGCAGCACACAAATATTGGGGCTTCAGAGCAGACCATTGCATGGGCAAAAAAAAGGACTGAAAATGCTCCAGACAGATGCCTCAGGTCAAGTTCATCTGTCTCCACAGGAGTCACTGGGTCTAGCCCTGACTAAAACAAGGCTCTGCTATCCCTCCCTGCTCTCTGCATAACCTCAATCACTGTGAAATTCCAAAACCTGGGATCTCCATCACCAAAGTACTGGACACCATGCCTTTTCCTTGATCTGCTATCTAGTCAGATTCCATCCTTCCTTTGAACAGTTGCTTTTCTTCTCAGTTTCTCCAGAAGCATTGCCGCTACAGCCAAATGAATGGGATCAAGCCAGTAAATATCAGGTATCTCCCACATAGACCCATCTTTGTGGCTGATGGCCAGATGAGATCAATCCTCCCCTTACACAGTTTTATCTCCCATGTCTTGGACTTTCCTTGGGAGTGGGAATAGTACTGTTGTCCAAGATTTCAGGACAAAAATCTACATTTATCAGAGATCAGGTCCTCAATGACATCAAGCAATAGTCTTATTTTTTTTTTTTTTTTAATTTAACTGGACTGGGAAACATCTCTTCTTTTCATAAAAAATAAACTCGATCAGCTATGTGTTGCTGGGCATGGGGGCAAAGAGGGGGAAATGAATTAATTGCTCCTTATCTCCCCATAATGATTTGTTATAATAAGAGGCAAGGTTATTTTACTTTAAAGCAAGTCTCTGCCATGATAAAATAAACAACAAATCAACAACACATTGTTCCTACTGTTCAAGTCATTTTACCCCAATACTCACTTCCTTCCAAACCCTACAGATTCTCTGTTCAACTCTCACTGACCCGTGTCTGGACCCCCAGGACCCTCAGCTGCTGTGCTTGCAACTAATCTTCCATATCATCCCTGCCCTACAGTCACCTCCCCTTCTGTTCCCAGCTGCTATCACTAAAATATTTACCACTTGCCGAAGATGGGGCTGACTTCTAGGAATAGAACAGTACTAAATAAATAATGACAGAGGGAGCAGAGATGGGCCATTTGCCTGCAGGAAATTTTTATTAGGGAGAGCCTTTTAAGAATGCCTCCTCCATGGCAAATTACCTTCCCCTCTGTTATTCTGTCCACTTCTTTTCCGTAACACAATCACATTGGTTTCCAGACATAATTCATTTATTTATCAATATTTGGGAGCTGAGTAGGGAGCATCAGCACAAATTTTTTTGCTGGGTGAAAATAGGCTGTTCTTGGCACAGGAGGGAATAAGACCCACACACAGGTCAAAGACTGCTATAAACACAAAACTGCTTCCCAAGTAATATTTTTTTCAGGCTATGCCATCTTCACAGACTGGCCAGCACTATGGTTACTACAGAGAGCAAAGCTGGGAAAGTTGGCTTTATAAATGGACTCTTTGTATCTACACTGCAGACTGCAGCACAGGTAAGTGCCACAAAAAGTAAGTGCCAGAGATTCAGCGATTTGCATAAAGAAGCTACACCAACTCTAAACTTAAAACTGACCCACTACCTCAGTATTATAGAACATACTTCTGTCCTTGGTTAAAGGTTATAGCAAATGCTTTCCAGCTCCAAACTTCCTGGCTGCTGATAGAGAGCACATAGCAGCTTACAGCTCCCTAGCACCAGATGGGAGAGAATTCAGAGCCACCTTCTCCCCAGGGAACAGTCTGCACGTGCTGTTCCAAGCACGCCGTCGCTGTCAGGCAGCAGAGAAGTACTGGAGCTGTTCCACAGACCCTGCAGACCACACAGAGGCACAGACAGACCCACACACAGCCAGCTCAGCCCTGCCATCTCACACCCAAAGGACTCAAAGAGCTTTAAGTGCTAAATCAAAAAGGTCAGGCAGTTTAGGGGCAAAATGAGCTGGCTCTTCCCCTTTCATGAAGCCATCATAATTATCTAGAGAAGGCAGCTAGTCTCTATTCCCACCGTGAAGTACACATAGCACAAGGTCTGGGCAGATAAAGAAGAGAGCACAATGGAGTGCCACGTGTGTAAAGCAGAGTCAGAACAGCAGGGAAGCCATGCCCCAAGTTTTACCCCTAGCCTCTGCCTGCCTGGCTGCACTTGAAAAGTCAAGCACTCAGGCTCTTAACTTATCCCAGAACCCTTAGGCTTTGTATTTCACCCGACCATCCCTCAGCAACTGTGGCTTACCTTCTGGACCACTTGGCTGACTGCCTCCCAAAGGGTCTCTTCCAGAGCACACCATACAGCTGCACTTTGGTGCTGATGTCCAGAGCATCCGAATCTGCCTGTTCCATGGATGGAGAAGGGGATACAGAACTGGATTTTGAAGCAAACATTATAGATGGATCTGGTTCTAACTCGCCCCCTCTGCGTGGCAGCTCAGGGAATCCGATTAAGTGCAATGAACCAGCAGGATGTAACCAGCCCGGCAGACAGAGAGACTGGGCTTTGGTTTGAATCAATAACTTGACTGCTCAGCACTCAGTCAGTAATTCTCTCCCTGATGCACAGATGATGAGAGTTTTCTCATTGCGTATTATTTCCTGATGCATTGCAAACAGCACACGTCCCAGCCCAAGGGAAAAAGAAGAGTGAAGAGAGTCAGACATCAGAAACACAGAGAGGCAGAAAGAGCTCATCAGAAAGAAAGCTCTCAGCAATAACATAAGTCAAAATACCTCTGCACCAGAGCCAGCTTGGAAGGTTATCTCACTCGACATTGCAGCACTCCATGCAGAAATTAGGGCAAGACGGATGTTTTACTGACAGGCATCTCTGACACAAATTCCCAAAATCTTGTGCTCGGAGACAGGTTCTTCTCATTTGTCCTGAGGAAAATTGGGGCAAAATGAGTGGGAGCCAGCAAGTTCAATCAGACTCCCTTTGTCATCAGAGAACGTGAGGGGGCCTTGCTGTGCCAGCCTGGCACTGCCCACCTGGGAAGAGTTCACGTGGCTGCTGAGTTTGGACTGGGCAGTGTCCACACTGCATGCCTTGCTCTGCCTTAAAGGGCCATTGCTGATCAAAGTTAGAGCATAGAATTCTGCCTGCCTTCATGCTTTGCTGCATCTTGGAGAGGTGGCAAAAACAGCCTCTGCCCTACCTCTTGGGTACCAGCTCCTTCTTGGCCCCAACACAGACACAGGAATACGACACACAGCTCAGGTCCAAGTTCATCTCCTGCTTAGTACTTCCACAGCAAGCTTTTTAATGTGGTTCCCTATGTTCTTGTTCCTCTCCTGAAACCCTTTCTCCCTGCACTGATACTAACTCAGTTCTCCACAAGAACTTGTCTTTTGTAATGCCCACGGGAAAGCAGTTTAGCATGATATTGTTCTTTACTGCATCCTGTCTCCCCACCAGAATTAGAATGTAGGGAAGAATCTCAGCTGCTGAAGCATCTGAGGCTTTGGGATATCCTATAACCAACACAGACATCCCATGCTGTATGGCATGTATGCCATAGATGCTGAGGTGTCTGCTCCTGATTTAACCTGTGCCATCCCATACGAATAGATTTTGGATAATTGTTGGATGTCAGCCATTCCCAATGCAGTTGTTCAGAAGAGACACAGTGCAGACACAAGATCCTTTCCCACCCTCGATCAGAAACCTGGGATGTGCTATAGGCTAGGTCACACCACAGGACATGGGCTTACTCAGCTTTATACAGTCAGAGGCACTTGCAGAGCATCTTAAACAGAGGAGATGCAGAGACAGCCCGCCTCAGGTTCACAGGCTGCATTCAGTATTAGAGAAATTAGGGATGCAGCTCCCTGATAAAAGTCACAGTTGAGCAATAGATGAGAGAGTCAGCAAACTCTGTGATTTGTTACTTTCTCTCACTCTGGCTTTTTACCATTTGGTTCTAGACAGGACATGTCCCCTCTCAGAGGGACATTAAGGCAGAGGGTGGAGAAGAGAGCAGCACATACTGCCTCCATCTCACCTGAGCTCTAACTCTTGAATATAACACTGCATTGCAGAACAGAAGCATTAATGCTATGGACACCATTCCATACACAGCACCAAGAAGGAAATACTACTCATAACCAGGAGAGGGAAAATTTTCCCTCAAATTATGTTGCACAAAGGGTAAAAATTATTCTGGGTCCTAGGGCCTCACTTTATTCTGTAAATAAGCAGTGGAAAGCCACAGAGCTCCCATGTAAAGATGATCCAGTGTCCCTGCCATTGTACTGCTCCAACAACACAAAGATCTGACAACAGTGACCTGCCATGAGGAGACAGATTTTCACCCTTTACTTATTTTTACCTTATACAGACTAAGAAAGTAAAGAGGTTTCTAGCTTTGAACATCAAAAAGTGAGATTCCCAACCCCCCCCCCAGAGACCTCCAAGACATGCAAGGCACTGAGCAGTTGGAGCAAGTTCTTTAAAGTCAACAGGACAGGGGAGGGAAAGACCAACTTGATTTTGTCAAGTGACAGGGCAGCAATGCTTAGGGCAGTAGATAGCAGCAAGGTGAATTTTGTAACTGCTGGTGTCTGGACACAGTAATTTGTAGTAATAGTGACTCTTTTAGCATTTTCTTTATGTATATACTAATCTAATGAAGGGGAAACACAGTTGAACATCCTTGAGAGATAGCACTGGACCTTTAATCAGAAAAATCTTTCTTTGGAGCAACAGGCTGCACTGGTATGGGAATTATTTTCTAATATGTTGTCTTTAATTTTCCTACACATCAAGCCATTAAATTTTGCTAAAAATAAACATTTGAAGCAGACAGCAGTGCAAACTATACAGAAGTAACACTTCTTAGCAGAATATCCTGAGTTGGAAGGGACCTAAAAGGAGCATCAAGTCCAATTCTTATTCCTGCACAGGAAATACCCAAGAATTACTCCATGTGCCTTCATCACAGGCCACCCTTCAGCTCAAAGATGCTCCCTTTCAGTTTAAGGAGACATATAGTGGCTAACTTCAGCTGCTGAAGAGGCTTGTATTTTCTTTTAATTTCTATTTTTAAGTGAAAAGTTATACCTTCATATTCTGGGCAGCCTAACAATAATGTGTTATGCAGAAAAGAACAAGCTGCTTCTTGGGCTGGGGCCAGTAAATTGAGACAGATCAGAGCCAATGCAGAGCTGGAGAGATTCAGATCTTACCTTCCAGTAAGGCAGATTCCCTTTCCTTTTACAGTTTCTGATAGGTTCTATAGCCATTTTTATCCCTGAGAAACAGTAGCAATTATGGGAGTTATTTGCAGGTACCCAAACAATGTTGAGAAGTTCAGCTCCAGTTTCATTTATGATACATCATTCTTGCAAAGACAAAATGTCACATGTACTCCTCAAAGTGATGTTCCAGCTTCCTAAGTGCACAGCTGTGTGCAGAGGCTACTGTAAGTAGACAAGAAACCATCAATTCACCTCTAGTGAGATACACTAACAGAGCATGCTTCTTAGGCACAGTGATTAAATTTTCAGTGTCAGATGGAAAAGCAGGAGCTGTTCTGCAGAACCCAAAGAAAAGTTACTCAGCAAATGGAACTAAAGTCAAGTGCCTCTGTATATCTGCAACCTCATCAGACATGACCCTTACAGATGTATAACCCCATTTGACATCATCCCTTGGTAAGAATTACATAGTCTCAGTGACCTGTTCCAGTCAAAGCCCTTTCACCAGTCCCAGCCCTCCAAATGCACTCAGGTCCATGCTGGATTGGCCCAGGAGTCATATTAATCCAACTATTTGCTGTGGATATAGCACCACTTCTGGAGACTTAGAGGAAGACAGAAAGTAAGACACCAGTTTACTGAAGCAAAGGAATTTGATATCAAGCAGCCAGCCCCATGGCTTGGCTTTTGGGAGGTAGCTTTCTCAGAAACTGACACCATAGCTAATGACTATTTCTCTCAGCATGAAAAGAAGAGAATTCTAATTGTTTTTAATCCTACTAAGATATCTCTTTGGGAAGAAAACTCATTTACTCTGGTGGGGTTTTTTTGTTAAACAAAGATTTCTGCTAAAAAAGCTGTTTTTCAGAACACATCAGAGTGGTCAGCTACCTTTGAAAGCTTCCTCTAGAAGATAGTCCACAGGCTTCCTGCAAGGCACCATGTTTCCCCCCATCAAGCCTAAATACCACAAAATGTTCACATGCCTGACAAACAGAAAATGCTTGGAGCTTCAATAGTTAAATAGGCTGCTTATCTGACTGAAGCTGTCTTGTGCAGGGCCAGGAGTTGGACTTTGATGACCATTGTGGGTCTCTTCCAACTCAGAATATTCCATGAATCTAAGCATGTAACTTGATTTCCCTCAGCCACTGCTCCTCATGTGTGACACTGGTACTAAATTCAGAGCATCACAAGAACACATATACCAGACCAGTAGTTCAGGCAGCACAGGCAGCCAAAGAAGTCCTGCAAAAGAGAAGGATTTGTTAGCATTTCCTTAGCAGAACAATGGAGGGGGGAAGTGTAATACCTTCACATATTAAGAAAGGCAAACAACCAGAGAACCACCAGCACATTTCAGGTCTAACAAAACAGTACAGCAAGAAGCAAATGAGATGCAGGGCTGCCCATTCTGGAGAAACACACCCTTTAGCTGTTTCAACACCAGTTAGTATATCTGAATTCTCCAAGTTTCTAAAAACAGGTTAGCTGCTGGATTTCTATCCACAAGGTGCTTCTCAACTGCAAAGATTTCAATATTGATTGCAGTCCACCAACCTCTACCCACTTTGTTCCCTTTGGCCAAAAGGAGAAAGAATTCACAGGCTTAGCTTCTTCACAATAAATACACATCCAAGAAAGCAGAACTGGCCAACCTCCATTTTAATTAACCTAAAGTTTGTAAAATGTCCCGCACATTGCACACAGAGACCACGATTGTTCTAGCATACACATTAATACTTCCTTGACACCTACCATTGCTGTAATCACTGAAGGCAAGGACTTATAAAGTATAGACAGTCAGGACTTCATTCAGAAGTGGAAACTGCAGGGCCCATAGCTGCAGTGTTCTTCACACCCTTCCCCTATACATTGTGCAATACCCCTCAGCTCCAGTTGCAGCAGCCTCCAAGTTTCTCCTTGCTGGTTCTGCTCATCCAGCCAGTCACAGCAAGGTCAGGACTCCTGCTGTGCACATACACAGGGTAGGCACAAGACACCTCTTGCCTCCTTCCCATCTACACTCTCAAGTGGTTATCTAAGTACAGAGGCACAAAGATCTACTGCTGCCATCTATCATAGCAGCAGCCCATGACAGCTGTACTACAAACCCTGCAATGCCGAGGCGAGCCAGCAGCCAGGTGAAAGATAAAATGCCTGGCAAGGAAGGGCATTGAAGACTTTGCTCTCTACAACTTCCAGCAGGCTAAGAGAGAGCCATCTCCTTTTATTCTCCTGTGAGCCATGCTGTCACACAGCCTTTGTAGATGAGGCTTCATTCTCAACGCTGAAGTTTAGATTGTAGGGATAAACATGGAAAAGCTCTGAGACACTGCCTAGTCATTCACTTGTACCCAGTCACATTCACGAGAAGTATCTGCACAGAGGAGATACAAGGGGTACAAAGTTTTGCTTAAGATCAGTCCCTCTCAGTTTCTCTGTCAGAAAGAAACAACAGAACGTGGGGAATCCATTGCAGTCCTAAAACTCGATTCACTCTACTGATAGCATCACCCTCTGAGGGCAAGAAATGCTTAAGGTACAACAGTAAGACTCACCCAGAATACTAGTAAGACTTAGAAGCAGGGTTTTAAGCAGGCCTCTTCAACTCCAGGAGCATCCCACTGAAAGTTCAGTATCTCATTGTTCCCTCAGACAGCAGAAGCCCATTAACCTCCACAGACTCCAACATAACTATAATCATGTATCATAAGTTAATTACGACTTCAGATACTGGCTGGGAATGCAGATACAGAATAACCATTTTCCCCCTAATAATTTCAATTTGCTTTTAGATTTTCCAAATAGCTTTGTAGCTTTGGTGTCTGTCAGCATGATACAGCTTAATTTTTATTAGGTCTACAATTTTTTCTGAATGGGGCATTTTTCTTTAAACCCCATCCACAATAACAGTTTGTTAATCTCTCCACACCACAGACAAGAAGGAGAAGTGCTGTGATAAGGAGGGTGGAATGTTGAGCAATTCTGCCTGCAGGGATATTTGGATAAGGCTTGCATATATCAGTAGAAGAATGGCTTAATTTGTCAGCTGGAACAATAGATCCCAGCTCATCATCTTGCCACCGTGCTCATCCCTAATGAGTTGCTCATAAAAATGCTGATGTACACTTTTATTTCCTTAACAAATAAAGGAACACGCTACAGCAATCACCAGGAAGCCTGCAACACCACAGCTAAATATTTAAGTTTGTGGTAGTAACTTTTGTAACATAAATCCACCCAAAGCACTTCCTCACATCTCCGAAAGGATTTACCACAGACTACAGTGATTAAATCTCCAGTTACTGAGGTGACATATTTACTAAATACACTAAAAGAATGCTGATATACTGCATAATGCTTTACCATTAAAAATGAGTTTTACTTGCCAAAAAACATGAGTCTGTCTGGGAAAAACATTGGCTTTCCCTCCTTACTGCTTTACATTTGCTTGTATCAGCTTTAATAGCACCTCTGTCTTTTGCTACAGTTCTCCTACTGACTTTACATTAATCATATTCTCTTGTCCTTAAGCCAGTATAAAGAGATTACACTTTCTTAATGACACAAGTCCTATGAGCTACCAGAAAAATCAAAAGCAAGCAACCAGCTGAGAGGATTGCTTATTGCTGGAGAGAAAGAGCTAAAACACTGTGTGACATGATCTCAGATAAGTCTGTAGACAGCAAGAGCAGCAGGAAAACATAAATCCATTTTTAAAATGAATTGCTTAAGAATCATCTCCATCAAGTACTATCTCTTAAAAGGATGCATGAAGTTTGCAAATGCATACATCACTCATGCTACAACAGCACCATTCCCCCTTCTCTTTTCTGAAAATGCAAGTCTAAACCCCAGTCGTGCTTACAGGGCAGCTGGAAAGCATGGAGAACATCTATACACTAGGTCAACTCAGCAGCTCTAAGAGGAATCTCATCAATGTATACAAATACTTGAGAGAAGGGTGCAAAGGGGATGGAGCCAGACTTAGTGTTTGCATGTTTGGTTTGGGATTGACAAGACTGAGAGCACAGGATGGAAAAAAGATGATTTCCTTTAGCTCCAAAGGGTCCTCCAGGCTTTTAACAGTGGCCTGGAGCAACCTTAAGCCCATCACTTCCTTGTTGCCCTCCAAGGAGGTCTCAGCCTTGTAAACTCCAGAGATTTCCCTAGGGGTGCCTGAGGAGATGGGAAGATAGCTTCAGGGCAATGCCAACTCCTAAACACTCTGTGAGAGAGGAGTTGCCAAATGCTCTGCTCAAGCAGAGCTGTCACATCATCTCTGCATTAATACTGCTCAACACGTTCAGAGCCATATCCAAACCCACCTGTGACACTGCCTCCCAACACAAGAGTTTCACATTCCAGGTTTGCAAGAGGTGCTCAGACATCATGAAGAAAAGCAGCAAACACACTCCCACAAAAATGAAACACTGTTTGCAACATTTGCATCCCATTTAAGACTGTCATTTCTTTCCATCAGAGCCGTCACAAAACCCCATGCAGAAAATGACAAACCAACTCCAAAGCACTGCACCTAGTAAAAATTTAATATAATAAAACAAATTGAAAACGGCAATATTATTTTAACCATTCACAATTAAAGTGGAAAAATTATAAGGCAGCCATTCATGGAATGATTTTGTGTACAAATGGTTTGGAAAAAAGACATTGAAATTACAGTTTCATACATGGAGTCAGGTAAACAGCAATGACCACACAATGCTTTTCCCTGGAAAGCCAAGGCTGCAAAGAGATATAAGAACAGTAAGGGAAAAAAAATATTTTTAAAAGAAGTTTGATGTGAACAGGAATCTGAAATTTGTGATAAAGAATCTGATATCATCATAAACTTTCCTACCATACTGCAAAAACTCCTCCCCCTTCCACCCGCAAAAGAATACAAATGCACTTTCCTTCTTTTTCCCCAAGTGCCAGCTCAGAACAGGAAGGGAGCAGCAGGAGCATTTATTCCACATCATCTCTCTTTTCTGCAATCAGCTGATACCACATGGACACACCTGCTACTGTTAAAAGCTCCTTGAAGGCTCTGAACTAGTTCCTGAATAAACACAGTGGTTTTCCTGGGCCTCTTGGGTAAGATTAGCCTTTTATATAATCCACCTGGAAATAGTTCTTTGGAGTCAACAGTGGGTTTCTGTGTTTAACACCCAGCCATCTGACAAGCCAGAACAATCAAAAAATCCCATCTTGGTGTGACAGCTCTGCCATCCTGACTTAAGTTAATGTCAGTGAAGCTTCCGCCTCTGTCACTGAATGTTGAAAAAGAACTATTTCTCTTCTTTATAAATGGAACAATAAAAGTATTAGAACAGTAAGGAAAGCACCTGAAGACATGAGAATCAACAGAAACAGCTTTAGTCCGATTCCTAGTGCAAATTAGGAAATCATTAACTAAAAAGAAACAGGTAATGAGAAGATTATGGATTTCCTAGAGGGACTTAGAGAAGTAAAGTGGGACATGGCTGGCACTTGGTTTAAGCGTTTACCTGCTAGACCTACTGCCACCTACCTCACAGAAGAAAAATCAGGCAGAGGCTATTACAGAGAGAGTTAAGAGGAATTTGTTTGCACCAAGGTCTCCTGAGGAGTAGAAAATGATACCAGATGGCCCTGACTACACGCAATGCTTGGATTTACTGTGACAGATGGGGAGATAGGTAGAAAGAAAGGGCTACAATAAAATGGACCATTTAATTTAACTCATTAAAATGCTCTGCTTCAATAAAATAATCCTCCATTTGGTTCCAAAAATTTTGAAAGGTTTGATAATATAAAATTTTACATTCTCCATATCAACATAACCAAAAGCTTCTTTAGTCACTGCAGTTTCAGTTACAGAACTGAAAATAATAATTCAACAGAGATAACAGGCAGCCAAAACAAAATGCTGTTGCTACTTCTAAATGGGTAGAAGAAAAAATAAAAATCACTGAAGTCTCCTGTCACTTAACCAAATGCCAAAATAAAAAGTATGTTTTTACATTTTTTGTACCAATTTTAAGTTGCCAACGTTTCCATTCAAATTCCCTCACCTGCTGCTGTAACTTGGCCTCTATACTTCATGAATCATTAAACTGAGTATTACTATTTCTGATGGCTGCCCCAGAAACTGGAAACACGATGTGACGGACGGGAAAATGGAAAGATGCCAAGACCCCTCAGCAGTGGCACCTGTGATGAATATGCCAGAGGTTATGTCAGCAGTGAAAGCCTGGCTGCCACCCCCTCACCAAAACACACCGATCCATGTAAAAAGGTCCTATCCGCATGCTTTGGCCGGGAACAAAAGGTGTGAAACGGGACCTCACCTCTGCCAAGCACGGCTATTGTTACACACAAAGAGAGGCTAAGGGCCATGCAGCCAGCCTGCAGACTGAACTCCCAGCGTGGGCTGCACATGCCAGTGACAGGACAGGGGTTAAAGAATAAAAACTTACTGCTTTACAAAATGCAAGCACCTCGCGCTGCACTATCTTCTGCTCTTGCAAGCCTCTCAGCTTTTGGGAATGGTTATGTGGAAAGATTAAACATGGTAAAATAGTGAGATTATCAAGGAAGAGGGTAATTAGGTGGAAATCAGGAAGAACAGAACTCTGGAGTAAACATTCTTGTGTATCGTTTGTATGTGTCACGAACCTGTCCCACTGAACTTTTCAAACCAGTAACTTACCAGTTGCATTGTGTACCAGTTGCAAAATCTCCCAAACCAAAACAGACAAAAAAACCCATTGAAAAACACACAGAAGAGGATCACATCCACATCACTATTTTTGCAGTGCAGTGGCTTTTCAGAACACAATATTGAAGGTCAAATGCAAAAAAAAACCAAAAAAACAAAAAAAAAAACCAAAAACGCTTGTTTAGGTCTGAATTCTATCCGAAAATACTGTCTTATGGGAAAATATGACTTCTAATAATTTTGCATTGATCTTACATAGTACAACACACAATGAACAAGCACTCTTGGGAATCAATACCAGGTTCAATCCCGGGATACATCAGTACTGTTACAGAGCCAACACACAAAGCCTTCACTAGTCCAAGAGCCAGGCCATAACTATTACCCTCTGAACCAACAGACAAACAGAACAACAACGAAAATGTAAAGTTATGAGGCACAGTGGGCTCTGCAGTTTAAGCAATAAATGGCAGGACAAACAGTTGCACTCATTCATATGGAAACAAGAAGCACTTCAGTTAAGAAGATATTTCTTCCAAAATTAAAAAAAAAAAAGAAAAATATATTTGGCAATGTTGTCTTCAAAAAGTGCAGACAAAGTATAGCTTAAAAGGGGTACAGCATGAAAAAGTTTTCCTCTAAAGAATTTTATGCTGATTCTGTGCATGTCAAGCATTCCTGACTTTTCAATGCACATTACAGTGTAACATGTTTTCCATAAGGGAAATGGTGCCTGGTAAGACAAACCTGTACCTTGAAAATGGAGGGATCTTTTACCACTCCTCTGCAGTGAGAGACATCAGCAATTGGCAGAAGGTCCTCTGGTAGAGTCACCAAAACCGATGCTTATCAGTAAGAGGCAAATGAACAATTCCCAAAGGAAAACAAAATGTCTAACAGGTCCACTGGGAATCCACCAGTTTGGGTTTTGTTTGTGGGTTTGAGTTTTTTTTGTTCAGAACTGCTTTAGAAACACTTTGTATTCTATCTGCAGGATAAATATTTAACTAAACATCTTGTTGTATTAGCTGTAATACCATTATTTAGAGAAAAACCCACAGAGCCCCCCACTGATTTCAGCAGTTCAGGTTTTTGAAAATGAGCTAGTAAAGTTCTCTGGTCCCTCAACAGCTGTCTCCACCAGATTTCTACTCCTCAGAGCCCAGAACAGCTCTATTTCAAAGGGTACTATGGGCATCTCTCTCAACAGAAGCAGTAGTGTATCACAGTAGCCAATACGTAATTCCTGCTGACATTTTTGGTGCTTTAAACTTGACTGACTTGGCAGAAGACTATCTCCCAAGAAACAGTGCCATTTTAGAATTTATTAGCAATTGAAGAAACAATCAAAACACTATTCTCCTTGCTTCTATCCTTTGTCTTAGACAATGGAATACACTGCAAAACTCATTTGCACTTCCTTAACCAGCTGATTTTTTCCTATAATGTTACACATTGTCTACATAATTTCTTTCTTATCAAGTGTCACTTCTGTGACAATAGCAGTGTTATGCAGTGCTCCCAGTGTAGCCCATTTCCACAACACAATTAGTGACAAGCATCACAAGGGCCAGTCCCTTTGTAGAAACGATTGGGGAGAGCCCCCTTCTTCATTAGTGAGACTTCAACCTCTCACGAAGCAGCCATCCTTGGGTTTTGCTCTCAGCTGTGAAAGCTGAACTGCAGGATACTTTGGTGATTGCAATTCCGTGATGAGTCGCTATGTTCTTCCCTGTTCACCTTTCTTAAACTTCCATCCTCCCTGAGAATAGGGCCAGAAGTAACAATTAAAATAGCAAGTGTCTTCAGAAAAGAAAGTTACATAGAATTTGCGTCCGGCTGCCAAAGTACATTTTGCTACACTAAAAACTTTCCGAGTATTCCTCATTTTGCAATTGAGATTCCCTCTGAACTCCATAAAGTGGATGGGATGAATGATGGGTAAAAGAATGATAAAGGGAGCAGCAGACATTTACTGCTCATGTCTTATCGAGGAGGAGAACAGTGAAATTTAAGCGTTTAGTGATGGTGTCCAATGGACAAAACTAGAGGAATAAGGCATCCTAATACTAGGGCTGCCACCTCCAGACGACTGAGTCCTTTTCCTCCAGTTGATTCCGGTTTGTGGCTATGAGCAATTCCTCCTACTTCTGGGAGAACATGAACTGTGGCAACATAAAGGAAAGTCCCCGCAGAAAACAGCATAGCAACTCCAGTGGCATTGACTTCTGAAAGGGCTTCTTTGCTGCTCTGAAACACAAAGAGCAAAAAAACTGAGAATAAGTAGAAGTTCTTCAACAAGTAATAAATAAATTCTCTCCATATCCAGGCACAGTAGGATTTCTATCAAGTCTCATCTAGCAATGACAATGGTTTAGTGGGATTTTTTGTGTCTTGCACCTTACATGTAGTAACTGGCACCCTGAAGTTGTGGGGGAGCAGAAAGACATTCCTCCTGCTAATTACCTCATTTTGGACTTACAAAAGAAAAAACCCTTACAAGAGAACCCTCAGACAAGGAAAAAAGTCACAGTCTGCTGAAGCATCTTGTTTGATCTGCTCGCAGCCAACACACCAAACAGGTTTTGAAAAAAAAATAACATTCATATTGTAAAGCCACAAATTTTAGGGAACATGCTCAAGATTGACTTTTTTCCTCCCTTTTTCTAAACAAGGGGTTCATATAAGATGCTAGCTTTTACATAACTGCTCCACTGCTCTTAGGAACTAAGTCCCAAAACATCACTCATTAAATATTTAATTTGTATGTAGAAGTAAACATCCAAAACTTTTTCCTGCATTACCATGCAAACTTCATGAAGAGATGAATCTTCTGTATCAAAACTGAGCACCTCTTTATCTTCATAATAGGATTAAGATATGCTACAGATCAGTAAATGCAATGAAATGCAAACCCACTCATATCAGATTCAAATGCTTGTTTACTGCTCTCCAACTCAGGTGTAATCTTAGTTCTTGTGTTTACACACACGTCATTTTTCCAAAGAGAAAGATGCATCATCTGGAACTACAAAACCACTCTGACAGCCCTGATGCCTTATCAATTCTCTGCTCTTTCTGAAGGGCAAAATGAAAACTCATCCCTTGATGAGGACACGTCACAGGAGTGCTCAAAGAGAATTCTCTTTTCTATTTACAGACCCCTTTTTTCTGCTGTCTTTTGCACTGTAATGTCAAATATAAATCCTATCCAGCAAGTAAAGGATTAGCCCAGATTATTTATTTAATCTTTCCTCTCATGCCTTGAGCTTTGTGAGATCCTTTACAACACACCACCATAGCATGTCACCAGCAGGATACACTGCAGTTGAGAAATACAGGAGCATCCCAGGATACACTATGAGAAGCAGAAACATTTAATTTGATCAGAGATGGTAAACTCATGTGCAGTGTCTCACTTCACAGGCCATTTGTTCTACAGACCCAAGACACAATAATGCATTATGGAGTAAGGCAAAAAGACTCTGGACTCAACTTCTGACACAGACTTGGAATATAGAGGAGCACTTCTGGGATGCTGAGGGAAGATAGAGGAGATTATTCCTACCTGCATATGAAGAAGAATGCATGCAACAATGCTGAAAATTACTTATTTAAATAGACATCACATAAAACCTGTTATATGAATAAATTGTTCTCAGTGGGGAGCAGCAGAAAGGATAAAAGACAGAAATCAGACTTAAAAAAAAAACCACCACAGCAAACTCTATAAAGGAGTTATGTCACTGATTCTGATGGAAATGCCTGGATTATTGTTTGCTTTGTGCATTTATATTGCTACCTTTTTATAAACTTTTCTTAGATCTTCATTCTGCTGAACTTTTCAAGCAGTTTGGAATTATGTAACACGAAATTCATATCACAGTCCTTTCCCCAGACTTGAGTGTTAAGCTAGATTTTGGGCAGAACAAAACCATGGACCTACCTTGCTTAGCCCTAAGTATGTCACCATTGACATAACAGGTGCTGCTAAGGCAAAGACCAGCAAGTGTTTTCTGATTCGATTCCGTTCTAGCCCAGCGTGCATCAGGAAGGAAACCAGGCCAAAGGCAGCTGGTGCCTGTAAAAAACAATATTCACTGCTAATACAATACCTTCTGAAACCCCCTGAAAAATGAGAGAAGGTTGAAATATGACTCGCTACATTGAAGTGGACTGGATTGGAAGACATTCAGGGTGGGCACTAGCATACTGCAGCTAACCCAAATCAAGGGCACTTTGCAGACTGCCCCACTTTAATAAGCAAACTGAGTGGAAAATCATGTTATGGCTATCAGAAAACACATTCTTGTGTGGTCATTATAAATACTAAAACATTCATTCTCACTAGTCATTGCTATAATGCCTAAGACTCCCTCAACTTAGGTAATTGCTTTTTTCATCCTGTTACTACCACATATCCTCAGTTTCTTCATCTGCAGTATAAAAATTCTACAATTAACATGGGGAGGGAAACAACTGCCCGAAAACAAGTAACAGTCAGCCTCCATGTTAACAAAGACTTAAGAGTTCTTTTGATTAGTTCATTCCTGTTCTCATCAGGAAGCAAACGAATACTTCCTTCTCCCTCTGGTGGCATCCAGTTTCTTATCCAAAAGGCATATATGTCCCACTACTCACAGAATTTACTATATTTTTGCTTGCATAAAGACAATAGCAATCCACCCTGATACTTCTGAGATAAGACATAAAAGTAGACTATCTTAAGCTTTTTTATACAGAGAATCTTTTTTTTAACATAGAAGGAAATAATGAGTGAAAAAGGTAAGACAAAAGAATCAGTCAGGATCAGGAGAATAGAAAAAAAGATACCAGAGTAAGTATGAATTCTGAAATTCAGAAGAAGTCAGTGTGAAGCTGACACATTTCTTCATGACCTACTCTTCTCTCTCTAGTTTTGGGAGACTTTTCCCAACCTCTGCAGCCAAGGTAGGCCTTAGGCAGTCAGAATTCTCTCTCACTTGCACCCCACTCAGATTTAGCATCAACCACATGCTCTTCTGTCACAGCTCATACCCGTGTTTTTTGGTCTTTGACACTGTACTAACATCTTCATTTCAATGGCATTAAACACTTCTGTATTTAATGAAACTGTAGCTCTCTAGCAACTCCTGTGGGTGTTAACAGTTTTTTGAAGAACAAGTAAGATTTTTTTGACATAACTCACCTTGTGCAACATAATCGCAACAAACACTATCAACTGGACACTAGTCTGAGAAGTAGAAGCTGCTGCACCCAATGCAACACCATCAGCTGAAAAAGGAGGGCAGATTCATGGATTATTCTTCTACATGAGCTTCCTCATCCCCTCAAATACTGACAGTAGAAAACATTTGATTTAAGAAGGTCTACTACTGAAAATTGCCATTAACAATAGCAACCCAACAGAGAATTCACTTGCCTTTGTTTGTTAAGCCATAATATTTCAGAATATCAGAAAATCCTCAACAAGAGCTGTCTCATATTTCCCAAGACCATAAAAATCATAATGGGAATCTACTCCATATTGACACATTCCTTCAAATCAGAACAAGTAATAAATATAATTGCTTTAGTCTTCTGTACTAGAAGAGACTTCCTCTCTAAAATAAAAAATCTGGTTTAGATATTAAGCATTACAAGAATTTCAATTATTACCCTTTAAATGGTTTTTCAAATAAAAATACTATTATAAATATTTTTTATCACTTACAAAAAAATATACTGTCTAAATGAAATAAAAAACTATATACTATAGTACTTTATATATAAACACTTTGTTTGGTGAAGACATATCTTTTTGATCACCATCTTCTGACTTAGTTAGACAGCAACCTTCAGCAGGACATGAAAAAGCACCATATTTACACTACCCATATATAGTGAAGAATCACAATGTGAACATGGCTTGACTGTAACACACAAAAGGGTCAGTCCTTGCAAGTCAGCCTAAATGTGTTTCAGTCGAGTCTTTGTGCTCTACTTTATAATGTCCTTTTTGTCTCCTACAAGGCATTATTCTTTTAAATCAGTATTTTTTTTTTAAAAATCAACCAACAAGTAAACCCAAAGGTGTTTTATACAACTTATCAAATGTGCTAGCTTGCATTGAAATTTAGCACTGAAAGGAGTCAGCAAAGGAACTGAAGGGGCAGAGTGGACATCACAAAACCTTTCTGTTGGGGAAAAAACAAAGGAGTTTCTGTACCCAAATAAAACTCCATGAACCATCTGAGCTCCCAGTTAATTCTGGGAAAGCCACCTCCAAAAGCAAAACTCAAATATCTCCATCACACCTAAAGATGATCCACACAGCAATGCATATACTTGTCAAGCTAATAATAGGTCCCACATTACCTGCAGCATGGACTACTAGTCCTAGTGTTGTGGTGATCTTGGAGTTTCCTGATCTTGCCGCTTCTGGATCTGAAATAGCCACGAGAACAGTTACGATAAAGAAATCAAATGAATAAACTGTGCTGGTGTTTTGGTTTAGCATTGATTTATATTTTGCTATGGAACAGTTCCTTGTTTGAGGCCTTGTTAGCTTCCTGTGTACGTAACAAAGAGCCAATTAGCAGCCAATTTTAAATATTGACTTATGATTAGACTAATAAAAAGGGTGGATACGCCTTTGTGAAACACACATTTTAAGATGAAAAACCTCAGGAATAGCTCTCTTGGCTTCCAGCCTTGGAGGAGGTGGCAGGTGGGGTCAAGGCTGGCCCCACTCAGCCCTTGTGGCCGGGCCTGAGCTGGTCCCCATGGCCTGGCTGAGATTTCTGCCCCCAGAGGGGTGGTGAGGGGGCTGCTGAGCCCCTCACCAGGGAGCACAATAGGCCCTGTCCCGAGGGGCAGCTGGGGCCCCTTGCCAGCGGGGCTGGGCCCCTTCTCTGCAGAGCCTGCCAGGTTTGTGCCAGCTGGAGGCTGTATTGGCACCAGGAGCAACTTGGGGGTGGCCCTGAGGCCAGCGGCCGCCACCGCTCCAGACTGAGAGCAGCCACACAGCCAAGATCAGAGCAGCCGGCCACGGCCACCTCGGCATGGCTTGCAATAAACTTTATTTGCTTAGCCACATTAAGCCAGGTTTGCTGCAGATAGAAAGACAAAAGCACTGGCAGCAGCTTTTCCTGTTTTTGGCACCCCGGCAGAGTCAGGCCAGCACGGCTCGCATGGAGTCAGCAGAGACCATGTGGCCAACAGAGAGGCACCATGAGCCACGCTCCCCATGCAGAGCTCGGACCACATTAACCTTGCAATGTTACAAGACTCTATAAAAACTGTTTCAATTGATTAAGCTTGAGAACAAATGACCCCACAAACACCAATTCTCTCCTAAATCTAGAAAAGGAAAAGGTGAAGACACATAATGACAACAACATAGGACTCTGAAGTCAGTAAAGAAGTAGCTAAATTTTAGACAGGGGAAACTAAAGAGTTGCCTTAATCTTGGGTNTAAGCTTGAGAACAAATGACCCCACAAACACCAATTCTCTCCTAAATCTAGAAAAGGAAAAGGTGAAGACACATAATGACAACAACATAGGACTCTGAAGTCAGTAAAGAAGTAGCTAAATTTTAGACAGGGGAAACTAAAGAGTTGCCTTAATCTTGGGTTGAAATTCTTTTGTAAGGCTATAGTAAAGATATATTTGGAACATCAAACTTTGGTTTTCCCTGTAGCTTATGGAAATGCACTGGGGAGATGTAGCATTCTAACCACAGCAGTGAGCAAAGGCACCAGTGTTGAAGCAAGCAAATGTTACAGCAGCTGTAATCCAGTAAGAATCTTAAACAGAAAAAATGAGAGAGATGAGAAACCTTGCCCCAAGAATAAAAGAAGAAAACTTCTATTTCCTAGAGATAAATAAAGAAAACTTTTGTTTTATGCTAAACCAGATCATCCTTAAAATAGCACCCCAATAAGCTGACATGGCCCATAAACACAGCTGTAGAAAAAGCTGTAAAAGTGAGAATAACTTCACAAATGCAGATTCCTAGGCAGTTGCTGTTCACAGAAACTGAAGCCACGAGAAAACTGTTTTTCTTGTAGAGAGCTCTCCATAGCTTAATAAAAAGATGCTTCTCTCCCTAAGTAAACTGAAAAAAGACTGTTCTAGAAGGAGAGAACTAACTAAGAAGTCCAAGTGTTGTTTCTGTGCATTATCAGTGGGAAAGAGTGTTAAGGAGAGGAGAGGTGTTCCAAAGGTTGTATTCTAATTTTAGTTCTTCTTCTTTTTGTTCTGTTAATAAAGTTTTCTTTAACACCCTTTCAAAGTTTGAGCTTGCTTTGCCTTTCTCCTAATCCTATCTCATAGCAAGAAATAAACCAATCACAGCTGGAAAAAAAATAAGCATCACTGTACATATCTTCCCCAGCTACTTTTTTGTATTCAAAACTATTAGCTTCTCAATTTCTGCATTAGATTTACTGTAAAATAGTTTGACACTTAACACTTTCAAATCACCTGAAGTTCTGCCAACAAACAAGTGACAGACTCAGAGACAATTCTTTGCAATTTGCAGGATCTCTCTTATAGACAGAGGCAGATGTTTTTCTCAACCTCCTAAAATGAAATGTTAAAGGTCTGTGCTGCCAAGAAAAAGAAAAGTTATTTTTGGATCCCAAGAATCCAGAGCTGCTACGAGAGTCAGGATGATTTTTTTACCCCACACAGCTCAACAATGATAGTTGCCTTCAGGTGACAGTCTGGGTCAGTTTTTGCTGCAGTGATTTCCTGGCAGTTCCTAGTAAACAAAGTCTACTTGTCACAGGACCAGTTGTAAAGATTTCCCTTTGACATTATATACCACAAAGGAGAAACGCAGTCAGGGCTGTTTAAGATCCAGAGTTTTGACCAGAATTGCCTGATATTTGCAGGTTAGCTCATTACACAGCACAACAAAGCAACATCAATGTCCCCCCCTACTACACAATCAGTGGTGAAACTTACAAATAATCACTGCAGAGTGGGTAAGCCCTACACAAGGGTAGAAACATCTTATTATTCAACTGTTTAACTCCAGATAGTTTGAACAGCCATGACTGAATTGTCCCAGTGGTCTGTGTAACAACTGTAAGCACATCTACATTGCTTCACTAATTCTACAGTGATGCCAAAACAGAAATTCAGTCTTTTTCTTTCCTCCTGCCTGCTCCTTTACCCTCAGTCTCTCTTCATTCCCAGGCACATGTGTAGATTCCCAATGAGTCAAATTTAAACTAATGCATTCTCTTTGGTCAGCTTGATCTTCTGAATGAAGGGGAAACCATGTGAGTAATTAATTGCATAAGCTGCACTTGCATGACAGCAATGATATACTTACATCAAACACGAGAAGATACTCACAAAAAACGTTTCCTTTACAGTTGTTTTGGATTGACCATTACTAAAGAAAAGGAATCACATTTGACTTAATACCTTCATTCTGGCCAGCTGAATTTTTCTAGTTTAGACAAAGTAACATCTAGTCACTTAGTAGATATGTGCTACAAAATATTGGTTCAAGAGATAAGTGGTTTTCTTCAGTCTCTTTAAAAAAAATTACAAAAACATCTCCTGTGACAGATAGAGGCTAGATAAAACTTTACTCAATTCTCTATTTTATAGCGTGCATCTCTGACACAGATCACCAGTCTTCTCTGGTATTTGCTATGATCAGAGACCTAGAAAAGGGTCACAACCTACACAAAACAAGGATCCTTTTGAAAGTTGATCACCTGCATCTCCCTGACATCCTCATTGCCAGTGTTTCTTTAGAATAGCTCTGAGAATCAGCAATCCATGGCTGTGGCTCCATTTACACTTCTTCAGGAGTACACAGGTGACATAGCCCCTGCACTGGCCTTTCATCTGCCCCACCACAGTAACCCCATACAAACAAGCTGCACTGTGAGCTGACAAGAATCCAGCCAAAACATATCCCCCTGCCTTTGTGTGTGTTTTAATTTTCCTTTAAGATCAATTCCTTATTTTTTCAGGGGCCAATTCCAGCATCAGAGGACATTGTGTGGGAGAAAATGAGCAGTCAAAGGCAATAAAACACCTTTTCAAGCAACAGAACACCTTTGGTGCATTTCAAGCTACACTCTGAACGTGAAGTCACAGGCAGGAAACAAAAGCAACTCCAGGCATTTTTAGAGTCTTGCAAGAAGCTGACAAATCTTTGCACAAAGCAAAAAGTGGTTTTTTTATATGTGAGACTCTAGACTAGTGTGGGAGATCCAGCTATGCAATTAAAGTACCAGAGCTTACGTGTAATAATTTCTGCCATCTTACGTAAGATAACTTCTTGTTCTTTGCAAATTTTACCTACATATATGATAATTATTAAGCAGGAAAACTTACAATTAAGTAGGAAAACTACTATAATGAATATAAGACTAACCTGAAGATTTTTGGTAAGCCAAAGAAATCCTCTATGGGTTATAGTGTAAAACAGACTGTAACTCAAGTATGAAGTCACCCTTCACCCCACACATGTGCTCATAAATGTTATTGAGGCAAGATCTCAAATTACAGTGCATTTTGAGATAGATTTCCAGCATCAATATTTCACATGGCCCTTCGTTTATGCTTTTAAAGTACCTTCTGAAACTCTGGACATGACTGGACAAAGTACATCCCAGCAGCATTAAAAAAAAAAAAAAAATCGCAACTTGTAAATTAAGACTAACTAGCAAATCTAATTTAAGTGAATCTTTACTTACCATCTGTAGTGTGCACATGAGAGCTGCCTATCTGATCCACCAACAGCATGAAGACAAAGCCGAGGACAAGGGACACGCCAATGTAGGCGTGCAACCTGGAATGGTCATGGCCATGCTCGTGCACCGCCGGGATTTTCGCCACCTTCTCAGACTCCATCGCGTGCTGCATCTCGCTCGCTGGGTGATGCTTTCCTGTGACAGGCAAGCAAACAGATCAGGACACTAAACCTGACATAGTCACTTCTCTCCTCCTCTGCCAAGAGCCTTCTTCACACTTTCCTGGACAATAAACACAAGCTTTTGTTAAAGGTCTTACTTAGATGATGCTCTTAGCAAAGCTGGCTTGGTTTCTCCTCATACATCTTCAGCATGAAAAAGCAAAGAGAGCATTAATATGTTTAAGCCAGGTTGCATTTTAAATACAAATTAATTCACAAAAATTGCTGTATAATTCCTTTTTTAAGTGAAGTTGCCAGTTTTGTCAATATTCAGAGACACCTTCAAGCAGTTACTTCATTATCCTCATTTAAATGAGAAAATACAGGATGAGGAGATAAAATAGCTTCCATCCACTAAAAGATTTAATACCATCTTTAAGAAGATTAACTGATGCTGAGATATAAAAAAGCTAGTACTGATAGACTCCATTGATACAGACTACAAAAGTATTTAAGTCAAACACACTGACCTACAAATGTAAGAACCATCCCAGAAACCCAAAGTCCAAGCCCTGGGGATGAATGATGCGTGGTTTCCCTTCCCTACACAACCTATTAAAGCTTGTTCATGTTTTTTTCATTTTTAGAAGGTCTTTTGGATGGCAACTACTCTTCAGTAGCTTTAAAAACTTATACCAAGAACTTGACTTACTCAGGCAAGTCATGGTCTTGCTGGGATATTCATAGATGCTCTTGGATGAGACAAGTATATATTCATCCCACTGCACAAAACGTCACAGTGCCATTACTACAGTCAAAGCACATCAGAATAAGCTTGGTAGCAAAGATTTCAAACATAAACAAATCAAATTACTTTGGACTACAAAGGATTTTTTGCCATCTATATTATGAAGTTGACTTTGCTTCAGATCATTCCAAGCCATAAACCTGTATAAGTCAGGGCAATCTTTCTGACAGAGGGTATACAGTTTCAGCAGTTAAAACAAAGGACTGAAGTCAGCAAAAGACTGCTGGTAGTACCCAAACCAAGGTTTCACTACACGTATACACAGGTTTATGATCAAAGAATAATCCAAGTCATGAGATGCTATTTGCTCTCTGCCTGCAAGGTTGAAAATAAAGATATTTATTCCATGACCAGAGGGAAAATACAGAATAGCAAATTACTTCCGTATCAACGGAAAACACTAAAATGCTTGCTAGCAAGCAACCAGTCAGAGTTAAGATAAACTTGAAAGAGGGAAAACAAAGATTTCTCCTTTTGTTTGTTTTTCCACTTACATGAATATACCTCAACATTCCTTGTAGTTGCACCTTTCTAGGTTTAATTATATAAATAGGTGAACTTGAAAATAAAAGACAAAGCTGTTCTATTAGTCTTTAGTTCAATTTTGAATATTCTACTGTTTTAAGAAAAATATTAGAAATATTTTTTGTAATTAAATCTGTAGTACCTATTAATTCTGCCACTTTGCAATACCAAAAAAAATTTCAGACAGACTGTTTTTAGAAAATACTTTGAGTTAGACATCCAGTCTGAAGCCATTCACGAATTCTTTTCTCTAGGTAAATACTTCTGCTATTACCACTGTGAAGTATCTTTTTTTGCCATATACTAAACAAAGTTATACCCCATACAGCTCTACACAGCAAGCTGTCGAGTCATACATGAACGGTACGCCCCATTTTGTGAAAAAGTATTAAAACCCACAAATGTTCACAGCAATTGTATTCATTACTAGCTGCACCACTACAAGAGAAAATCAGTCTACTCAGAATTAAAATTGAATGGAGAGCAAACCCACAACTACAGCTCATTAGAGACATCTGACATCAGAGTGCACAAATTACAGTAGAGTATAAAAGCATAATCAGAGCTTCTTTCACTTCTTGATAAAGGATGATTTTATGTATTATCTTCTATTTATTCTAAATCTAAGCAGAACAACATAAATTTAGTGGAAGCTAAACCAGTACACATTAAAGCATATTACTAAAATGAAATTTAAAAGTTTAGAAACACAAATCCCAGTACTACAGGAAAAGTAAAGGACTACAGTCACCTCTCAATCCCAGATCAGCAACAACAGTACACCAGATGCTTGCAAGGCTCTCCACAGCCTCAACTTCACAATGCTTTCCCCTGGAATTAGTAAACCATTGCATCCAAAGTTTTGATTCTGAGCATGCAGGAAACATCTCATACATGCAATGGCCATCTAATAGCACAAGTCTCCAGGCAAAAGCAAAATTTAAAGTGCACTCCAAACAGAAGTGATGAGCCCTGGCTATTTAAAACAATGTCATAACCTCAAATTGAGCTCTGTTAAAGCTTTTGGCTATAAGACATGCTCCACACAAACACCCCTGCAAGACACAATCTGTGCTCACTTTGAGCTCTTCATTAGAGATGATGAGGTGGTTAAGACAGTGACAGCAGACTGGAACTGGATGCTTGAACACAGAGATTTAGATGTGCAATGTATACCACCACCCAAGAAGAAATGCCTGCTGCTCTGTAAATTAGCTCTATATAACCATAATTTTCAGCTAAGTATATTAATTCCAAGATGCTTTTCAGCTTCAGAGGAAATTCTTATTAGGGCAGGGACATATATTTGTAAAACACCTCCTGCAATTGCTCTAATGAGAAGCAGACTAAACTACAAAGAGAAGTAGCAAATACTCCATAATTTCATTCTCTGCCAAAGGCACTCTTAAACCTCCTTTGAAGTTCCAGTGGAAGTTAAACTCTGCCCAGAATAAGAAACCCTACACATCACCTGCCATAAAAGGCTGTTATTCCATGAACAGTACAGTATCCAGACCCACAAATAACTGGATAACTCAGCAAGTCATCAATCTGCAGTCTGATCAGATCCCTCAATATGCAGTATCATGCCTACAGTAGTTTTACATTTCTGTGCCTGCTCTGTGTCATGCTGTTGTGAAGCTCTTCCATCGACCTCATGTTAAAAACCCTAAAAAGAAGCCTCAGTATATCATAACACACCATGATCTAAGTCATCTTGAAAGAGGCCATCTGGGTTTGGTTCTTACCCTCCAAGATGTCTTCATAAAGTGCATGTACTCCTTCTGGCACAATGACAGCCAAGGCAGTTCCACACAGCAGCCCAGCACCCAGAACAGTCACCAACTTCAATCTCTCCTGCAAGTAAGTACAAAACAAATACCATCTTTAAGACTGAAAATGCTTTCTTTATTCTCCCTTAATAACAGAGGTTGGGGAAGGGGGTTACTTGTTACATAAATATTGAGAATTTGCAATTAAATCTTAACAACAATACATAAACCCAATGTTTTTATGGTAAAGAATAATAGTTTTATTCATATTTTTGGAAGAATTTCTGTAACAAAAATAAAAGCTACACATAGTTTTTCAGTACTTGCTACTATAAGAGTTATCTTCCTAGTTATATTCTAGCTTGGGGCAAAAAGCTTAGATATCTTCCTCCCAAACTAATTACATTCTGTTTCAGTGATAAATTCAGTAATTCACTTCCTTGTAACTACATTGACAGGCTAAAGACAAAGCCACATATTAAAATCCAATTACATAAACATTTAATATGGTCCAAAATATGACAGTTTGCAGAGGCCATTACTCATAATTTCTGTAAGAACCCCTATTATATAATATGTAGCAACCATGGGAGTTTAGATCCCCCTAGCAACTGTGTAGCACATATTTAGTGGTAGAACCAGCATCATCTTCCACGTTCAAAGAAAAGTCTGAGTGCTACCAAACCACTAATGTTAACTACTGAGGACCTAGAGACAGAAGTCAGCATTTGAATAACAGGGAACCACTTGTTGCATGTCATTATGATGCCATCTCTTCTCCTTCATGCACTGTAACCACACAAACTGTTCGGTCTCACCAAAGCATGCAACACTTGCTCTGAAGAAGCAGGAGGCACCAGGGAGATGCACAACCAGCTTCCTGAAAGCAAGCCAAACGTGACCACAAGGGAACAACTGCAGCATTATGGGGAAAACTCATACAGTAATGTGCAAGAGATGAAAATAAGAGTAAAGTTCCCACAAACACGCACTGTATACTAGCACATACAGCAATTAGACTCAGTAAATTGTCACACAGCAGCAATCTGCATGAGAAGATAAATTTTCAGCATCTGCTGTTCATAAAGTAGTGCTGCTGCAAAAATACAGTACCATACAAGGGAAAAAAATATTTTTATCTGCAACACTGTAGTATTTTCTGCATACATACATAAACACAGGAGAAAAGTGTCAGAAGTAACACTGATTTCTTATAACTGCAAATACATAGTATAGCTTGCCTTCACTTGGGCACATGTGAATTTTAAAGATCCATGAGAAGAATACACACTAAAAAGTTATCATTCAAAATAAGTCTCCATCTCCTTTTCAGTAAAGAATAGTTAGGTGTGGTGAACATAGAAATTTAATAAGAACAGACTACATAGATAGGAAAAAGGAATACAGCTTTATCCAAGAAATCAAACCACTTCTGTTAAATACATTTGCACGTTAAAAAACAAGAGCAACACAGTGCTAAAACTCCAGGGGAAAAATCTCAAATTCCTCAAATTAACAAATTGTTCCACTGCTCAGTATTTTTTAAATGTATGGCACTGAAACTCTTACTTAGACCTTTTAGGAGGAAGTGGCCCCAGTTCCTGCCTCTGTTACACCACCAAAACATTCAAACTGCTACAACTTCAATTATTTTTTTTTTCTTTCCCTTTAGACTTAAGAGATAGGCTCAAAACAGGTAGAGTGCTGTTTCCAGCCCTAAATTAGACCAACAGTGTCCTGGAAACTAGGATTAAAGTGAAAGGACACCTCTGCACATAGAACTAAGGCAAAGCTCTGTTCAGTTGGTACCTTTCAGCATTCATGTTTAGTCATACCTGGCTTTCCTAGAGTTTTACACTTTCAAGAATATCCTAATCTAATTGAAACAACAGGACACAGCATGAGATCAGCAAATAAATAATAAATTCCATGGAAAAAAATAATCTGAAAGAATGCATTAACACTAATGAATAATTTTATTGTTCTCTAGCATCTGGGGTATATTATGCACAGCATTCACTTTTGTTTTCAACTCAATCATTACAAATAGCCAGTGGGAAGAGACATTTTCTCTCGTTTTGGCTACTTGCAAAACTTTTTGCAAACCATAGAATGGACTGCCCAAACATTGGGAAATTTCAAATTCAAATTGGAAATTTGAATTTGTTGCAGAATCCTAAGCAATAATTTTTAACAAAACAATTATAACTTCTAATTAGACACCTCCAGGATTAGTTAAGATCTGTACATCACGTACAGTGATATTTTGTTATTTTAAACCAGCAATACATGTAAACCCTTAAAAATATCTAGGGTTTAGATCAGGTGTAAAACCAAGCCAAGAATTTCTGAGAGCTTAAGATACCACAATAAACTTGACAGCACATTGCATACTCATGGTAAAATACCACACACACAAAAGGCTAATTAAGTACATGATTACTGCTTAGGCAGTTTTGGATCCGCAGGAGATCTGTATTCCTGCAGCTGCTGGAAGCCTTGAAAGGTTAGGAGACCACAGATTCAACTACACAAAGAAAACAGAGACAGATCAATAACCTAATCTTCAAACAACCCTAAACATAAGTTATGAGTTAAAAGGTGACTACCATCACATACGTGATGAAATGTAAAATTAAATTTAAAAAGAGACAATATTAGCACATGAGGAAGTGCTCTCAGCAAATTTGCAAGAAAACTCTCCGTGGGCATCAAGGCAGAAGTTAGTTTTGAAGAGCAAGAGTGGAAGCAACAACACTGAAGGCATATAAGGGACAGTCCACCAAAGCATCAGATGAAGCACTGGTAAACCAGAACTCTGCTGATATTCATGTGAAGATGCCTCAATACACTGTTAGTTTTCAATTCAATTAGCTGAGTTGTACTTTTCCTAAAAGGAACAGCCTTTCCTTCCATGCTGCTCAGGGTCTACTGCTCCCAAAACCTCCTAGTAATGATGGGACCAAAGGACAGGTGTAAGCCCTCTGACTTGATGCAAGACAAAGGCACATTTCTCCTCTAGCACCTTGCTTCCCAAAAGCAGCACTGCTTCCAAGAGAAATGGGAAACCCTCATAAGAGTGCTCTTACAACCTTAGAACAACTAAACTCTCACTATGCCACACCTCCATACAATAACTATAATTTAGAAAGAGAAAAATCCCTCGGGTATCAGAGCATAGTAGGAAACCTACAGAGACGGTGACAACTGTCAACACCTCAACAACTAATTCTCAGCAGGACACAAATATGTTAAATCAGCAACTCCCCTACTGTTTGGGAACCTACCCAATGCATGAAAGTTTCCCTCTCCTTTAACAGTATCTTATTTAGCCAAGATATTTTTCTGAAAGAATGCCTTGAATTATACGGGGCAGCACCTTGAAATTCTATTGTAAGCAAAAAGCTAAATTTTAATTTTCAATAGTGTAAGCTGGGAGC
The DNA here is from genome assembly GCA_013397245.1 of Thryothorus ludovicianus. Classification (NCBI taxonomy): domain Eukaryota; kingdom Metazoa; phylum Chordata; class Aves; order Passeriformes; family Certhiidae; genus Thryothorus; species Thryothorus ludovicianus. Next base: position 160,381 of record VZTB01007441.1, read on the forward strand.
AATATTGTGAACAAAAGTTTTTCCAAAAATATTCTAGGAATTGTTATTAAAAGCCTTAATTTGAGTAGCCCACAGGCACATAAGAGTTAATCACTGACTCCAGCAATTTCTTACACAAGCTTCTAGGAATAGCCACACTTGTTCACGTCCTCCCGTTCTGAGACTTCACCTCACCTGTAGCAGAGACTCAAATCAAATCTGACAAGTTTAAATGGCCACTGTGAACCAAGCATAATTTTACACAGCAATTTTGAACGAAAAATAATATTGCACTTATAACTTTTAAAGATAAAGCTTCATCCTTAACAGCGTTGCCTTATTGCAAGGGGACGGCACCAACTCCTACTGGGAGATCTCTCTGGTTTCTCCTTTAGCAACCAACGAGCACTTTGGCGGAGTTGTCTTACCTCGGAAAAATTAACTGCCAAGGGTATAATTCCTGCCACATAGCAGGCGACCAGCATGGCCAGGGACAGCAGGCAGATGGAGGGGAAGTCATCCATTTCGCCGCTTTCTGTCCGGTCCCTTGAAGTGAAATCCAACAGCAACTTTTCCACCTCTCCCCGGCGCACGCCTTAACCCGTGCAGACACCGAGCTCCCAGGAAAGGCTTTCAGCCATGTCTCTCTCGCCCGGCGGCAGCGGCCGGCTCGGCCCCCAGCCGGGGGTGCGCGGCCAGGGGGCGGCAGTGGCTCGGCCACCGGCAGGCGGGCCCGGCCCTCACCTGAGGCGGGGGAACTTTCACCCGCACCGCGCTGCTCCCAGGGGAGGCGGGAGGGAGGGCTGCGGGACAGCGAGCACGCAGGCGGCTCCGCCCGGCGGGGCACCCTCAGACGGGGCCGAGGAGACTCTGCGGGACCAGCGCTCCCACGCCGCACCCCGACCGCTGCCCCGGCGGCCAAGTGCCACCTCAGCGCTTCCCCTTCCGGGACGGGCCGCGGCCCCGCCCCGCGCGCTGCCCGGCTCCAAGATGGCGGGGGGGACCTCGGCCCCGCTGGGCCTCGAGCGGCTCCCTCAGCAAAGATGGCGGCGGCCGCGCCCCGCCCCCCTAGCCCGGCCCCGCTCTGGC
>VZTB01007441.1:161579-253666 GCA_013397245.1 Thryothorus ludovicianus
GCTTCGGCCCCTTCTCGGGGCGCCGCTGGAAGCGCAACGCTTGCCCGCGAGTCTCGCCCGTTGAGCGAGCCGGCCTTAAATGGCTGATTTGCGCTTTCCATGCTGCTTTCCCTGCTCCTCCCCGCCGCTGGAGGAGGGAAAGGCGGGAGCTTCCTTGGAGCGTTCTGGGAATGGCATGCTGAAGCTCAGAGGCCTGCTTATCATCGTGGCTTGTTGCCTTCATAATAAATAATAATAATAAATTAAGATATGCTGAAGCAAGTTGTTGCCGTGCGGTGGGAGGAGAGCTGCTTGTCGGTCTGCAGCGAAGTCCCAGATGTGCTCGGTACTTGCTCCAATGCAGTTGGCTTCGGCCATGATGAGCAGCTACAAGCCCTGTCCCTGTTAGCCGAAATGAAAGGTGGTCCTTAGAGCACCTTTTTGCCTGGAGTTTAGGTGTGTGCAGCGTGCTACTGGTTGGCATTTGCATCCCTGCACATCTTACCCTTACAATATGTGTTTTTCTCCCACTTGTATTGTTTCGGCTCTTTTTTTGGGTTTTTTTTGTGCTTTATTGTCAAATACACTACAGTTGGTGGAAGCCTCTTTGGGCAGATGCTGCATAGCTTTTAAGTCCTGTTGGTTTGGCTCTTGGGATTGCCTTAACCAGTTTTACGGGGTTCTGCCTTCAGTAACAGGAGCTATTTCTAAAGTGCTCTGGAGAAGTTCAAAATTGGTGTAATATAAACCATGTGGTGTCTCATTCCATGTCCTGCTTAAAAGCAGCTAGTACAACGGTGCTTTTAAGGAAAATGCAAAGAAGTTCAACGTATACATCATAACAATAAGGGTCCATATTGGCCTTCTTCAGGTAACCTGATGCTAATGCAGAAAGGTTTATGGATCCTCCCTTCTTTTGGTTTTGTCACCTAGGCACACAGGGCAGGTAATAACAGTTGGGGGAGACTAACCTCAGGCTTCTGAACTTGTCATTTTTTTTGTACCTACGTGTTAGGATGGCACCAGCAATTTTATCAAATCAAGCGATTTTTTTTCCTTTAAAGTAAAATAATGTCAAGTTCCCAAAGAAATGTTTGAAAAGCATTAATTCTACAATACACGTGATCCAATGGCATTAGTTTTAATATTTTTCTGGGCCAGTATCGGATAATGGATATTGTTTAGTGTCTGAAGTGATAAATTACTTAAAGTCAGAAGCCCAAATGATTTCTTGCTGTGAAGTTCTGAAAGAACTGGCTTACATGTCTGGCTAACTGATTTTTCTATAATCTGATTATTTGGATAATTTCAGAATTTATACATTCATTTAGCGCTCCTCAGTGACCATCTAATTAAAATGATAGTGCTGGAAAAAATATTTTATTATAATCTTTAGCAGTCATTTGGGCTCCCTGCTAAGACATGCCTGTTCAAGTATAATGCACTTAGGAACAGCCAGATATCAGCCCCCCTTCAAATCAATCATCCTCTGGCATACATTAAATGGATTTAAATTATCTACTCTCCTCTGTATGATTTTTTTTGTTATAGTGTGCAGCTCCGAATTCCCCTTTTTTCTGCTTCTGATTAGGGGAAAGTCTTGGTCCTTCTTTTTCTCTGTGTAACACTTTCCTGAACCTCTGTGAATCAGCTACTGCTGTGTTGAGACAATTTAAAGAAGTAAAAACTGTATTCCCAAGGATGGTATCACTCTCAGTTATGGGATAAGAATTTGTCCTGTTGGTTTTTTTTCCCTGTAAATCCTAACATTTGTCATTTATCTTTTCTGTCACTGCTTTCATGAGCACTGAACTGGTATCTTCACTGATTTCCAAAGTATGGGTCAGGATGTTTCTGTCAGCTGCTGATTAAGCCAAATAATATCTTACCCTGCAGTTGCTTCTGTTTTGTGTGCTCACCTCATATATTAGCTCTGAAAATGTTGGATCCAATTAGCAGCACTGGAAACGGCCATTTGCAGCATGCTTGCAAACTTTCTGTGGTGTGCAACCTGTTAATTAGATCACAGATTGTGTATACTTGAAAAATCTTGCTTCTTTGCTCAAATTACTTGCTGTAGCCAAGTGAAAAATGTTATGGAAATAATGGAAGCCACAGAGTGTACAATCATCTAAAGCCTTCCCTGCAGAAGAACAAGCTCTTGGACTCCAACATTTGGAACAGTTTTCTGTGCCATAATTACTGTTTAAGTAAACTCATTGAAGTGTGAAAAACCAGTACATCTGTTTTGTAAGAAATAATCTTGAGTGCTAAGTGCAGATTTATTGTATCATTGGTGTTCCTTGGAGTTAAATGGATAACTCAAAATAGCTATTTCTGTTAAAATCCTTCAGGTGAGACTGACAGTGGGTTAAGTTGGGTCCCCTCCTTGCTCCTTCATTGGGGCATTGAAAATTTTACTAACAGCTTGCATTTGGAATAAAATGAGTAAATGCAATAATACCACAGCTTTTATACATTGACTTTATTGCTTTGCTTGTCTGTCTGAATAGAAACTATTTCTGTGGTATTTTTTTTTCAATACAATAGCTGCTTTACTGGTGATTTTACACATTTTAAAGTTCCATAAGGATTCATAGGACTTGCTGGAAACAAAACTTATTAACACAGCTTATATAAACAGTAAATGCTATGTGGAAAATGTCCGTCCTCTATTGCTAGTTTTATATTTTACTATTATGCTTTTTTTTTACTCCTTCTTTCATATAAATAACTTAAAAATCATTCAAAGTGTGCAAGTAACCTGTGTTTTTGTGTTTGTTGTTTCCCAGTCTCACACAATTCTACTTGTCCAGCCTACCAAGAGGCCAGAAGGCAGAACATATGCTGATTATGAATCGGTGAATGAGTGCATGGAAGGTGGGTGGATGCAGATATGGGAGTTAAAAACTTTTGCTAAAATCCTATTTTAGACATATTCACAAACTTAATAAGAAAATAAGTTGCTCTTCATGTTTTTCAAAGGTAATTCACAAAAAAAAACAAACCCTCATGCTTTAGCTTATTAATGTTCTAGCAAAATAAAAACTAGTTATTATTTGTTTCCAGAACTTGTTTTTTCTATTAAATGTCTGGTTTTGATTTAACTAGATGAAACCACATCCAGTTTGGGAAAATAGACAATTTTCTTTTCTGGGCCCATGCAGCAAACTTGTTTCAATGCATTTCACTGCAGGATCAGCACTTAATTCTCACTGTTCTTTCCTTAGCACTGTAAGGCAAAGATTGCTGCTGGAAATAATACACTAAATAAAGGATTATGTGCAATTCAAGCATAATTTGCAGTCTCCTGGCACATATGCCAGAGTAAGAACCTACAAAACTTTGATACACATAATGAGCATGGAAAGAAGATTGAAATATTAGAGCTGTAGTTCACTTACCATTAATCATGCAGGAGGTTTTGTGAGGCAAACAAAAGTATAACAAAGACCATGTAAAGTCTCTGTGCTCGTTTTAAAGTTACATTCTTCTCAAATGTATCTGAATTCTTAGTGGACTAGTTTAAATAAATAAAAGTGTTTTAAATGCATATACAAGTTTGTGCTGTCACTCTTACCTCAAGACCCTATTTGACTCTTGGATCAGGAATGAGCATTCTTAGGAGTTCTTCTGTTTCTCAGGTGTTCCTGTGGTAGGAATATATGTTCTAATTGCAGTCTTAAAGTTATTAGGAGTTCCAGATGTCCATTGGAGCTTACTGCATGGAAAGTTACATATTTGACAGAACTAAAACCTTTTCCCCTACATAATGTAAACTTCTTTCCATGCATCTTTCCTGATTTTGTAGTATTATGTTTTAATGCAAATCACTAGGAACAAAAGAATTTCAGCTCTAGAAGATTTGATTGTTTTTATGGTGGTAATCTCTAAACTTTTATTTGTGGATCAAGAGCTGAAAAAGTTTCAGCTAATAGAGTTTTGTAGTGTTGTATTGTTAACCTTATTTCTCTGTAGGAGTCTGTAAAATGTATGAAGAGCATCTGAAGAGAATGAATCCCAACAGTCCATCCATTACATACGATATCAGCCAATTGTTTGACTTCATTGATGACTTGGCAGACCTCAGCTGTCTTGTGTAAGTTCAGTTGTACAAGTAGAGAATCTTAGTGTTCCATTTCAGTGACTTAGGAAAGTCAGAAGTCTTCTCTCTAAATTCTTGTGCGAGTTTAACATTTTGCTGGTTTATGTGGTTTTAGCAGTAACTGTGGTGCAGCAGTATTGCAGCCGCCCTAGCAAGTTGCCAATTAACTGCATAGATACAAGATACCTCTAAAGAAGGCTTAGAAACTAACAGTTCCACTTGGATTTTACTCACATTGAAGCTGACTGAAATCCAGCAGTTAAGGACAGCTGACGATTTTACTCCTACTAGAATCTGTTTAAATTTCCATTTGTGCTTTTGATCCAGCTCCTCAGGAGGCAGAATGCTTATAGAATTTTTTTCAGGTCAGGGCAGTACTTGTGATAGGGTAGAAGGCTACAGAAGTGCATTGCAGCCAAAAGTTTGTTTTGATCAAGATACAGCAAGATGGAAGTTTATCTAACAGACTGAAACTAGCCACTTGTTTAAGAGGTAGCAACTGTTTTCTAGGATAGTCTTGTGCCTCTCTTAATTAGGCTTCTAAAATCAGTGCTGTGCCAAATTCTACTTTAGCTTATAGTTTTCCACCAGATGGCACACATAGCACAAGGTGTAACAGACATGTCTTATGTCCATGGAAATTCCTGAAGTACCTGATGTCTGCTCTTGCTGTGTAGCATTGTGAAAGAATTTGGGGATGGAGGGTAGAAATCAGTAACTTTTCCTGAAACTAGCATTTCTAACATTGTGCTGGAACTACTGCTGTATGAACATATACTGAAGCTCTTTGTTTGGCCTTGATGCAGTCATGCTGGGGTTTAAATAGTAAGACTTCCTTAGAAACAGCACCCTTAGGATTTTTTCTTGGGTAAAAACTATAAATTTTTCTGGAATGAGTTACTTTGGGATTTTTATTCAGCTTCTTACCACTGACCATCTGATCCTTCTTATCTGATCAGAAATGAAAGCATACCACGATTTAAAGACTGACCAGGACTTAAGTCATTCACTGAAAGTACCATCTTCATGAACAAAATATTCTGCCTTAATAGCTGAGGGAGAAAGGAGGCATGAGCCTACAGAGAACTTCACTTGGATTGCTTTCAGTCTCATTCTGTTTTAATTCAGCATGCCCTGAGTAACTGAATTCTCTGTCCCTTGCTAGTGAACTGCTTTTATCAAATATCCTTGAGTAGTAAAGAAAATGCATTTGTGAGTTGTTGTTTTCAATTTGCTTTTTATGAAGTATCCTTGTTATATGTAAGCTTGCCCTCAATGCTGACTGGCAAGAATCCTTTGTCATCCATCTGCCTTTGCTCCTGGAAAAATTGGATCTTAATAATTTTCAAAAAAATTCCACACAGAAGTTGAACACTTGAAAACTTAAATAAAGTATTTGAGTCATTAAGACAAATTAGATTGTTTCCTGGTGGAACTGTTCTTCTGCAGGCTGAGCTCTAGAATACTCAGATTCTCTACTTGTTGTGTCCCTTAAGTAATTAACTGGATGAATTAAAATGTGAACACGCTGTGATCCAGTCACTCAGTAGTGCTTGGAGCATCCAGTTTTGTTTAATTTTCAGACTGATCTGCTGGACAACTGTTTTTTAGAGAACAGGATAAATCCCTTTGATAAGTGGCAATTCCCACCTACTTCTGATGTTATCTCTGTACACCACTTTCTGCCTCATACACTTGAGGCCAGTTAATTGATGAAGTTCTGGTAAGTGTTCTGCAGAGCACACTGACCTTTAGTCTCGTTTCCTCTGCAGTTACCGTGCGGATACTCAGACATACCAACCGTACAACAAAGACTGGATAAAGGAGAAGATCTACGTCCTCCTCCGCAGGCAGGCCCAGCAAGCAAGCAAATAATGGGGCACCATGGCTCCGTGGGATTGGGGAGGGTTTGGACAACAGGCGTGTACAGAGTGTAGTAGTGAGCGTTTTGTATTATAGTCATCCTGTTGCCATCTTGATAAACTCGTTAGCCAGGACTGATTGTATTTTTAGAGATACAAGGATTTTGTTGGATTTGACTTTTTTTCAGCATAAATGGAGAAGAAAGTACAACATCTTCAGCAGAGTTTTGGGTTTATTTTCCTCCAGTTTGCTAATGGTCCTACCTTATTTGAACCCCTGGGGCTGTTCACATTGTATTTCACCACATTTGCTGTATGTGCCCCTCTGTGGGTTTTTGACATTCAGTTATGTCCTTGAGATGTCTTAATGGGAAATAAAAAAATACCCTTTAGTTAAATTTGAGTGCTCAGTTTTGTGGTTCCTGCCAAAAAACACATCTTTTTTCCCTGTTAACAAAAGGATAGGGCTTGAAAGGTCACACGGACTGAACCAACAGTTGTTTCCTGTATTACAGAACAGCTCAAATTCTGGCTTAGTCTTGGCACTGTTTTCTCTGGGCATCTTTAGGAAACAGCAACCCTCTTGCACTGCACAGCTGATCTCTCTAGGAGGCATTTGTATATAGGTGTGTCTGCTCTGGGATTGGTGATGGATGAGAGCAGGATGAATGTATCACATGACAAGCCCCTTGAATTAGTCTGCTTACAACTTTCCCCCAAGAAAGGAATAGGCAAAGCAGATTGTTCTCAGGAAAATCTTCCCCAAACTTCATTTTCTTCTTACAGAAGATAAATTATATCTGCCTCCACCTATCTTGAATGCTGATGTTTTTGTAATTTTGCTGTACTGAAAAATTTGAATTGGAGGACACATCAGACCAAAAAAATAGGGCAGGTAGAAAAGAAAGGCTGTTTTGCTGCTCTGTGCCTTTAAAGTTTGCCTACTTTAGGAACAGACTACAGATTACACTCAACCCAGAGCAGTTCTGGGATTGACAGAGGAATGCAATTCTCTCCAGTGCACTTAACTTCCTAATGCACAGCAATAGTTTCTGATGGAACTCACAGCAAATGCACTGCTGAAAAGAATCTGAGGTAAATTGACTGTCTGTAGAAAAGCTTTAATGAAAATAGCTTTACTTAAGTGATAAGTAATAGCTGCTGAAGACTGGGAATCAAATTACTGAAGGGATATAAATTTTAAGAATGAAACTGGGTGAGGGTGTTAAACTCAGCACAAATACAGGTTGGAGATTAGACCTATTAGCTCTAGAATTTATAGTGACCAGGAATAAATTCAATTTGCTAACATCAAAACATGCTTCCTTTATAATCAGTAGTGATTTTGAAAACATAGGTCAGAAATATATTGGTACACTTAAGATTATTAAATCAGAAAATACTTTGGCATGTAAGTTTTATATCCAGCTTGACACAGTAACTTAGAGAATTCACTATTGCCCCTGTAATAACATTCAGATTTAATACAAGCAAGGTTATTTAAACAGCTTTTGAAGTTTATTCTCATGAATAGCACATACTAAAATCACATGTTCTCTCCTAACGTGTCTGAAGTTAACTTCAATTTCTTTTTTTTTTTTTTGGTAAAAATTCCAATATTGTCATAGATACAATTTTGCAGTTTTCAAATGAAGCCAAATAAATATTTACCTCATTCTGTGTATTTGCTTTCAGTTTTAAGGCAAACCAGCAATGTGGTTGGTCTCTTTCCTTACTGTGAAAAGCACAAAGGAGCATGCTGAATCTCTAATAATCAGGCATTGGAACACAGCACAGCTCTTCCTTCAAAAGTACCTTACATTTGGTCTGATTAAAAAAAAAATCCCTCTTCTTGATTTTAGCTCTACTATAATAACTGCAAACTCAGACCAGTAAACAAATATAAAATACAAATTTCTTATGTCAGAGCAGAAAATAGGAAGAATGTACTTTAAAGGAGGTGGTAATTAACCTTCCTGCTTTTTGAAAGGGACTTTGTGAAGATGTGTTTTGTAGTGTTTTGGAAAGTAGGTTTGCAAGCTTTAACTTAAAGGTTTGCTCACTTTTTTTTTTAAACATACAAACTGTTCCCATTTCACTCACTGAAGTTTTCACAGAGTTGGCAAATGCGAGCAGGTGGGCCTCTCTTCCAATCTAAATTATCCATCATTCTATTGGAGTCACTACTAGAAAATCCCACATCATGAAAAATGGGAAATCTGAGTCCCTACTCTGACCTGTTTCATCCAGCTGCTCAAACTCAAGTGTTCCCCAGGCCATTGAGGACAGTGCTGAAAATGGTAGGCCACACATTCATGAGTGGATTTGGTGACACAGCAGTAGCATTGACCAGGCCACAGAAAGTGCAACTGCTCCCCAGTGATAAAGACAGGGTGCAGAAGAGTCAAATTTGATTTTGTTCTCATGTTCTCTTCATGTGGAGGTTCACATAAGACACTGAGAACAATGCCTTGTCATAGAGGCTGAGTCCCTAGAGGTCATCAGACTTGCCACCCAGATGCAACCCTCCATACTCTCCACACTTTTCCAGCCTTCAAGTAAAAGGAGGAAAAAAAAATATATAAAAGGTTTCAGAAATCTGTGATGTAGTATTAGGGAAATCTCAGAGACATTGCAAAATGCCAGGGGAATGGTAAGAGTGGGCCATACTTGGCAATGGAGAATAAAAGCAATTGCACCTGTACCTCCACACCAACCCCCTGGTAATCTCATCAGAGGCAAAATCTTCATGCAGGATCAAGTAATGTACTTGGAAGGGAAAGTAGATAAAGTCAGTGCTGCCAGAACTAAACCAAAACCTTGTTTCACATTTCAACTACGTCTGTTTTCAGATTTAAAAAGAAAATGGGGGCAGGGGGAAATTTCTTTATCTCTCAATACATTAACTTGGTCTCTGAGGGAATTCTTAGCTTGTAAATCTATTCCTCTGAAATGCAACAGAAGCACTAACTAGAACATAGCAACCAGAGTCTGTTCAAATCTCCTCTTCAAAGTGCATTCCTCAAATTCACAATTGTTTCTCCTCCATCCTCATGCTCTCTAGAAATTTAGCCAGTGCTGCTTTCCTTGCCTGGTTAGCAATGGTCTTCTTGAACACCTTTCTCAGCCCATTAGTATCCTTCTACATTCTGGGCCAAGTGAGTTTAATTTCTATTTAATTTATGTTTATCTCCTGCTAATGCTAGCAGTTTTCTGCAAGTTTTCCTTTCTTTGAACCTAGTTCAATGAAATAACAAAGGCACAGCTGCACCTGCAGCTCTTAATGAAGATTACCAGTCTTTCATGCTGTGGTAATGATACTGCTTTAGTCTTAACCAGCAATTAATCATTCAGTGCCCCCTAAAACTGAATGTTTTGGTTTTGTGTTTACAACACAATTGATCAGTGATCACTCAGTGTACCCTCTATTCCTTGCCTCTATCATGTCCAAGTAAAAACACTCATTATTCATACAAAATTAAATAACTTCAACTAGAAAGCTTGAGAAAGAAACACATGAGAATAACCAAGTATTTGATCTTAATGAGGACACTCACCTCAGATATTCCAGGGAACTCAAAGCTTGTCTGAAATAAGCAGAGTAGGAGCTACATTTAACTATGTTGCTCTGTTTGTTGGCAGAAAGGCACCCAAATCAGGTCAGCCATAGCTCCAGGAGGTATTTTCCTTCTGAAAAGTCCAAGGAAAAAGAGGCACCTCCCTCCATCTTCTAAGGGACTAAACATTTGATAGCATGTTGCATAACACAGGCAGCTCTCTGCTCAGTGTGCTGGCTTCACTGTCACTCCTCAGACCCCCTTCTCCTTAGGTACAGGACACCTCAGCAGCTCACTTAGAGCCCCACATGCCTCCGATGAGGGAATAGCAGCCAGTAGAATTTTTATCAGCCTCCACCTGCCCCCTAAGACACCTCAAATAACACATTTTATGCTCCATAAATCTGACTTCTCTATTTAAACTATTTCTATAGAAAATTCATGACTACCTCCAGGCACACTGTCCTTAGAAGTTAAGACATCACTCCAACCTACTTGCAGGGAGAATAGAGATCCAACCTCAATGTATTTGACACATAATGCAGATTGAAAAAATTACCTGTGTGTTTTGCCCAGACTCTCCTTTGGCTCCTGGAGGAACGTAGGAGTAAAATGCAGGTCCCAGGACAATTCCAGCTGAGCAGCACTTCCAGCAGCACTTTGATGCACTTCCTCCTTTACCCTCCTCACACATGCATCAATCTGACAGTCTCCTGCTCTACCTTTGTCAAAAAGCTGACACTCACCCTAACTAGCAATAAGTAGTGCTAATTAGTTAATGCAGAGGATCATCAGAGAATGGAAACACACCCTCTTCCTATTTACCTAGATAAACCTATTTATAAAGAGAAATCCATGACGGCTGTTAAATACAAGGAGAACAGCCCTGGCTCAGGGTGTCAGTGCATCAGGAGTAACTGAGGGTCCTGGGAGAGGAACTACCATACAATTGCCCTGTTCTTACATTTTCCCCTGGACACTTGGTGTAGGTCATTGACAGGACCAGGTTAATGGGCTTTGTGGCACTGTATTTATGATCAGATATACAGAGGGGTTCTACTGCTGCAGGGGTTTGTTGGATTTTTTTGTTTACTTGGAAAACATCTCCCACAGATATCTTGCAGGAAAGATAAAAGGGTTTATGCAGACTTAAGGTAGAAAGCTAGTGAGTTTTTCCATGTACTTTCCACGTATTTTCCTCTTTTCCACAAATTCGATGTTTTGGGCATGGTGTCCTGACAAAGAGAACTGGCAATCATGTAACTCTAGCTGACACAGTTATTGTTTAGGAGCTGTTCACTCATGGGCTTCATGAAAACCCAGAAAATGCTTGCCCCAGAATGCAAGTAGTGCAATAAAGCAGTTGAAATATGTACTTCAGGGCTCTGAGTGGTTTTTAAAGTGGCCCTTAACATGGCAGATAACTCTTTTTTTGTAAACTTAAATGTAATTAACAATACTCATTTAGCCACATCCGCATTTCTTTGAAGTCTAATGCTTCAGCACTGTGGCAATTACTTGTCCAGATGAGTTCTAGGGGCCTTGGCAATTGCTTGCTGCTGCTATTTCCATCCTATGCCCTAGGAGTATAAACTCAGTTTTAGAAACTCCTTCTGAGTCCATTTAATGAACTACATGAATCAGAGACCTGCAATAAAGCCCAATTAGAAATGAGTGCACAGGGAATATTGATCTCCTTAAAACCTTTTACTGCTTTCAGGATCTGCCTGGTCACTCATCACTTGCAGCAGGCACCAGCCCTTTCCTGCTAGCTCCCTTTCACTCACTTGCTAGGATTATGCTCAGATTAAGATGTGATTGAACAGATCAGCTGGTGGGAACCCTGGGGTATGAGGCAGAGCCCCCAGATAACCCTTCTCACACATGTTCACAGTCCTCTGGGTCAGGTTTTATTACTAATTCAGAGGGAATTTGTACAGCAGTGCCTGCTTTTCCTCTGAGCAACACAAAAAAAACCCTCAGAGATTCTACTATCCCTTTTACTAATGAACATGGTGTCTAGAGGCTCCAAGTTCACAGAGGTCACAGCTGACAGCATTACTGTGCAAAGCACACCCACAAAAGGGTCCTGTGAACTCCCCTCACTCAAGACCTTCAGCCTTGTTTGCAGTACATTACAGGATAAGAACCTCTGTGGTAATGAAGCACACATTATTCAAATGAGACATTTGAATAAGGAGTTTAAGAAGTGTGCATTAAAGGGGATTTGTGGCATCCTAGCCAAAACACCACTCAAAGTCAGATAATTTCAGACTCTTTTCCAGATTCCACTCTTTTCCACCCCAGATGATGTATGGTGTCCAGAAGCCCATATCCAAAGGGTGTAGGTGGGATTTGAATCATTTTGATAATTAGATTTTTGGAATTATAAAAGTCTCTGTTCAGTTGCTGTCCAAAGCTGGATACACATCAGATATGCACATTTCAGTCTTCACAATTCAGGACCCCCTCAACACTCACAGAGAAGCACTCTAGCCTCAGCTGTGTTCAGACCACCTGTGTCAGTAAGTGCCAAGGGAACTCATAAACAAAGTGCCCTCCATTTTCCTTGATTTGACAGGCCTCCTCCAAGCACAGCCATTGCAAATAAATAGAAAGACAAAAGTCAAAGCTTTCTCTATTTCACCAAGCTGTATAGGCTTGTCTGGGGCTGGCAAGAGGGATTAGAGGACAAAATATTGAATGTCTTATGATGAGGGTCTTTTGAAATCCTTGGTATGGAAAATCTGAGGATGACGTGCACCAGAGTGAAAGTAATCGTAGTTTTCTAGTAGCAGCTGGGGTATTTACAGGACAGTCTTTCATTCCAGGCACTGTTCCAAAGCTGTTTATGAGCTTGAAATAAAATAGTTGCTGAATAAAAATGCAAAGTAATTCCTGAAGTAATCTTGGGCTCCAGGCCTTGCTCCAGAGACTGAAAGCTCTTCAACCACCAGGTTAGAATCATATACCCTTTATTCAAACCAAGCTTTATTATCACATGAAGTCCAAAGTAGAACAGCTTTAGGAGGTAGAGCTAAGAACAGCTCCACCTCGAGAAACCCCAGTTTCCCAAAGAGTGTTCCTGCTCTGATGTATTGCATTGGTACAAGGGTGGGAGTGATTCCTGACAGCCATATGAGTTACAGTGAGCAGCCCCCTCCTATGGATTTCCCTGGCAGGACTCTGCTCCCGGTGGGAAGCCCCTGTACAAGCCTTGTGGCAGCCCTGGGAGATTCACGGCTCAGCCATGCCCCTGGGCAAAGGGGCTCCAGCTGTGCTGGCCCTGCCCAGGGCTCTTGTGACCCAGCTGTATCCTGTTCTACCCTGGGAAACAGAAGCTGCAAAGACAGGTAGAAGCCAACTTTTCTACAACCCTGCTGCTCTGGGCTAAGCTCATCTCTGATTTGGCTACCTGGCTTACACTGGTGCCAGGTTGGTGTAGTTCATTGGCACTATTTATTTTTAATAAGATCAAAATGAAAATGGGAGGGGAGAAATGGAAGTGTTTTGAAGAAATACAGACCTATTCCCTCCCAGGATGGAGGATTTTGTGCTCTAGAGGCTTTCTCAGACTCTGCAGCATAAGTTCAGTACTTGCAGATAACTGAAAGTTTAGAGTAAACAGAGGTGATGTGTGACAGGTTAAATGTTGCTAATGAGCATCAGGTGTTTGCAGGGGAAAATGGCTCCTCGTCTTAGATATGGTAATTATTTTAAAGATCTATTTAGCATTTAGATTGCTTGAGGGGAAAAGAGCTCGGAAAAGTTGATTGCATTGAAAAATTCTCTGGTACCAAGTGGGTCTCTTTGAACATTGCTTTCATCTCCTCAGAAAGAAAGCAGAGGAGATACTTCATCCTGGGGTAATCAGAGGGACTTTGACATCATTGTCCTTGTAAACAGCGTTATAACGCGCAGCCTCCACTTAAAGAACTGTCCAAGAGAGATAAAACAGAGTTTGAACAATCCGTGCTGCAGCTCTGGGAGGAGCTGTGAAAGCACCAGCTCCAACACTCACGTTCCGTAATTCCACCCCAAGCAGAAGACCCTTTGCTACGCTTTTAGACTTTGCTACGTCTGGTGCATTTTAAATACCCCATTTTCATTAACAGGCTGCCACATCATCAGCTCTCACGTGCTGAGTGATTTAGCTTAAACAAATCTCCTGGAAGTACAGGAGTACCCTCCATGAAAATCCCAGACCAGGCAGGAGGTAAGAGCCAGGATCCCGACTGCCAGCTGAATATCTCCACCCACAGCCAGGCTGCACCGTGCTAGCCTGTGCCGCTAAGCCTGGTCCAGGGCATGAATTAAAACTACTCAGGCCAAAAGGACAAAGCAGCCTGCAAGCCTAATACACCAGGCTGAGAAAACCTGGCAACTCGGAATAGGTCTGCTACAATTTGTCAATTGTACAATTCCTCCAAAATCTGAGAAATGGCCTGAAGAAAATGACTTCTGCCTCAAATAGATCCCTCCACACCTGAGCCGCTGAAACAACACTGGCATGCTCCCTGCCCTGCAGGTAAAGGCAGTCCAGGTGATAAACCAACATAGTCAAGCCTTCATCCACAGCTGTACTAAGCTCATCTCAATGGGCAGAAGTATCAGTGTGTTAAGAAGTATTGCAGATGAACAACTTGAGATAGGTAAGGTGTTTCAGAAGGGAACTGATGCTGGACACTGAGGGACGGTCTGTACAGAGCATCCCCTGAACACTGCCAGTACAGAATGCAGACCCTATTCAGGCATTAGCTGGATTTCTTCCTAGTAGCCTCTTCAAGATTTGTGTTACCAGTTTCCTCGTATCTGTTGCTGAAGAAATACCAAGCAGGATAAGCACCAAGCTGCCCTCTAGCCCTCAGTCTCAAACCTGCCTTTGTCCAGCTCTTTATTGCTGCTTCTGCCACAAGGCTGTGACTGCCAAGCAGCATTCTCCCAGCCACTCACGTTTCTTAAAGCCAATAATAAAATTCACAGAGAGAAATTCAGACCAAGCAGGAGCAATTCAGACTAAGTCTGTTTCCCAAATCTGACAAGTGTGTGCAGTAATGAATAACATCCACATAACCCTGCAAAAAAAGAAAGAAAAATGCACTAGTGAGTCCAACATCAATTTCTGCTAAGAAAAATGTTTCTCTGTTCAGTCTCCTCACTCATAAAATCTATTTTAAGACCAGAAAGGAGGAATGCAGATGTAAGTGAAGGTGATAACAGAACACACAAGGCCTTAATAGAGCAGAATTTCATCCTTGGGCAGGCAAGGCCATAGGTGTAGGTGCACACCCCTGCTGCAGGGTGGTCACTGCTGTAGTTAGCACAGCAAGGGGATCAGGACAGGCAAACTGCTGCAGCACCAGCACAGTGGCCCCAGCAGCTTGCACAGCCCAGTCTGAGGTCCAGGCACTGCCAGCTGTAGTGCAAGTAAGTGCTGAGCCTGGTGCCTGAGGGAGGGCTTCCTTTTTTCATGCTGCACCATGAGCACAGAGAACTCAGACAACAATCAAGCAAGGAAAAAAGTCAACAAAGAATTAAATGACTCATAACAGGAGCTTTATTAGGAAACACCACTGATAAAAATGGTTTCTATTTGCTTTTCCAAGATGGCTGAGTTCAAGCTCACTTCATGTTGCAGTATTGGGATGATGTGACTGGTTTGCAGTCTCTGAGGATCACAGCTGAGAGCAGAACACATATTTTTGCTCTGACCCTTGGTAAGATAAGGCAAAACTGAGAATTAACTGTCCCTATTTATGTTCTCACCACTGAACTCCCAGCTGTAGAACTGATGGTTGTCTTGTTTATTTTAAAAGGGGAGGAACCACCAGGGAGAGGAGGGAAAAGATCTACTTCAGTCCTGGTGAGCCTTGGACTGTCTGACCCTCACTGAGATCAAGAGAAACAAGACTCAAGAAACAGTATTCAGAGACAGCAGGGAGAGAAGCAGGCGGCTCCAAGACTGGGCTGGGACATCAGCCTCAGTTTGCCCCAGTGCCTCACTTTCTGCTGCAGACATACAGACACCCTCACACCACTGCACCCCGCTGCCAGCGGCATAGCAACCCTTCTGTGGGAGCCAGCTTTGAAACTCACAGTCTGAGCCTGTGCTTCCAAGTCCTGGCTGGCTGGCACAGACCAAGCTGTCTCCTGAAATGGAAATGGGACAGCTTGCAGAAAGGCTGGGTGTAGCTAGTGC
This sequence comes from Thryothorus ludovicianus, assembly GCA_013397245.1. NCBI lineage: Eukaryota > Metazoa > Chordata > Aves > Passeriformes > Certhiidae > Thryothorus > Thryothorus ludovicianus. Next base: position 177,282 of record VZTB01007441.1, read on the forward strand.
TAGAAACAAGAGACAGGTGTGTTGCTCAGAGCCTGACCCAACAGTCTTGTCCTAGAAACACCCCCAATCATTACAGGAGGACTCCTACTCCTTTCACATCTCTTTCTTCTTCACCCTGTTTCTCTATTACTGATTGGACTGAAAAGCACTCATCAAGCTTCTTCCCATTTTTTCTAACAATGGACGTGATGGCCACATTTGTGTCCTCATATCTACTTCAGCACTTCCCTGTCCACTGCTTTTCTGTTTGCCACAGCACTGGGAACAACGCTGCATTTCTTCAGCGAGGGTGAAATGCAAGCCACAACCTTCAAACCATACCAGCAGCAACATGACTTCTGCTTTGCCCTCACTGTATGTTGGGAGGACTGGGAAGCATGGTGTTTTGGTGGGTAAAGAAATTCATACAAACTTTAGTGAACTATAAAATATGTCATCTCTTCAAATAAATTGTTCTCTGTACTTTGTATGCAGGTATCCCACTTCTTTGAAACTGCTGTGGGCCCTTCCAAAATACAGCTATACTGCAGGGCCAGTTCTGGCACCCAGCTGCTGAAGGGAAGCCAACAGCAGACAATCAGCAGGTCAGAACTAAACAACCACCAGGAGACCCCATGGCAGCCCCACAGGGCAGTGTCATGAAATGCCAGGGCAGGAGGTGAAAAGAGACCTCAAGAGATGGGATGAAGCCTGGAAATTCTCACAGTTATCCCAGCAGGCAACAACCACCATGATTGCAAGGAGCTCAGGCTGCTTGAGAAGGGCACACTCAGATCCACCCATCAGTTGAGACTGGGATGGGGAAAGGCAAAGCAGCCCTGCACTCCTGAAGACAAAATTCAGGGAGAAGAGACATTGGGAAAAGAAAGTAGACAGACCTGGAAGTGCAGAGGGATTCATGGGTGGCCATTTGGGTCAGTGAACCCATTTTGTTCACTTCATGCTCGTGAATTTGTGCCTCCCCCAGGCACTGGCCAGCTCATCACCCAGCACACTGCTGCTCTTACTGCCAAGCTCAGCTCTGCTGCAGGCAATGGTAAGCTGTACTAGTTTCCATGGAAATCAAAGAGAGAGAAGCTGGTTTCCACCAAAATCACATTCAAAACACAATTTTGTCCCAAGTGGATTATTTTCTTATCTTTTCTCTCATTCTTGTTTTTTTCCACCATGCAGTACAGATGAAACTGAATTTATTTTAATGCCTCAGATTTGTAAAGCACAGGTTTCAACAATAAGTCAAGCAGAAGTTGCTATTCCCATTTAGCTGGGACGTCTCAAAAAAATGCAAGTCTGAACACTTACCAGTGTCATTTTCAGCACAGAAATACTACCTTGTTCTGGCCTGGTTTTAGTAACTGGTCAGTCACTGGTGAGATTTAAGAAGCATTTCTCAAACAGATGCAGATCAGTCATAAAACCAAAGGGTTGTTTTCTTCCCTCATATCCCCAGGCTTCTCTTGCCCAGTGGCTCCTTTGCAACATGCAGCAAAGAAACATTTTTAAACACAGCTCTGGACTGTATCACAGCTGTTCCCAAAACACCTTACAGAAACAAAGCCCTAGAAATGGGGATGGCTGCTGCCTTGCACCCCAGCTGGGAGAGTGATGGAAAGGCAATACCTCCTGTCCACATATGGGCACAGAGTCCTCCACTGGAGAAGCAGAGCCAGAAGCCCAGCATGCTGCAAATATCCTGTTTATTTTCATAAGGCACTGTACTGCTGATTTGTTGCCACTACAGCAGCAAAACAAACACACTGAAAACAAGTTTGTTTCAGGTAGATCTAAACATCTAATTTCAATATTTGCAGTTCTCAAGGGCTTCTCTGTTTCTGTTTAAAGTTCTCACAAGTCATGATGAAGGAATGAATCTCTGCCCCCCTAAAAGGGAGGGTTACCAGAGATTTTCAGCTCCTGTCTGTACACTCACAGAGCAGCAGAGACCAAAAGAGATGCAGGGAGCTCATTAGGATGCTTGCCCGAGGGAAGAGCTTCCAGATGCTTCTGAACTTACAATGTACTTCTAAAATGCTGAAGAAGTCCAGTTAGAGGGCTAGAGATATCCCCTTCCACACACCCTGCAGCCCAATAGCAGAGGGTCTTGAGAATTAAGAGACATTCCCATAAGGTCTCTGCATCAAGCAAATACCTTTTAACAAACTGCAGAAAAAGATGGTCCCCTAGCACCTAGATTTGTTACTGAATGTAACAAATACTGGAGAATACTCCTATTTCTAAGAAAATAACTTGCTTTCTGAGATCTCAAATAAAGTATTTGAGTATTTTAAATAAACTCAACAAACAAGCAACAAATCCAAACAACACTTGATTTTCCTTTTTAGATTAAGCATCAACTGAATTTGACCCAGCTGTATGACTGCTGTGGACGTGGTGTTTCTAGGTTTTCAGCCTCCAGCAGACAAATTACTCCCCTATAATTTTTCCCACACAGTATTCTGGTTCCTTTTGAGGCACCTGTTTCTACTCCAAACTCTTCTCTACCTCATGTATGTGTCAGACCACTGCATGTCTGACCCTATCCTCCTCAGAGGGTAACCCATCCCTCACCCATTTCTCCTTCCCTCCCAACACCCTAGTCTGGTTCTTCAGAAGATCAAAACCCTATCATTTTCCTAGGCAGGACTAAAAAATGTCTTCCCAGCCATTATTACAGCCTCAGAACCCCCTGGTTTCTAGGGCACTTTGGTGGTTATCACTCAGGGTGTGCATGGCAGGGCTCCAGGGACACAAATCAAATACGTCCTGCTACAATAGCAGCACTGAGAGAGAAAGCCCCAATTCCTTTTTGTTGAGCTCCCACAGCACAGGGAATCAAACATCAGGCAGCATGGATAAAAAGTGGTTCCCCTATACCAGCTGATTTCCAGCATACCTTCACCCTCCTTCCTTAGACAGATGCTCTGGCACAGCAGCTTTCTGTACAGGCAGACCCAGCTGATCCTAGTTTGAAAAAGCCTCTGCCAGGTGAACTGGCAGGCTGTTAAGCCCTGATTTTAAACTTCAAGGTCTCCAAATTGGCACTGCTGGCTGGGCTTTCTTTTTTCTCTTTTTTTTTTTTTTCCCTTTCCCCTTTTTTTTCTTCCCTCTTTTTCTTTGTCCCCTCTCTTTTTGTTTTAAATAATATGAGGTTAGAAAAGCTTACCAGCCTCCTTGGGGAGCCACAATATTTGAAGCTCAGCGATGCACATGCTAGGAGACATCTGTGGGTGGTGATGCTTCTTTGCCCTCAAGCCAGAAGAAGAAGAAAGGTCTTTGGGAGGCTTATGTAAAAAAGAGGCAGGCTGCTAGCTTAAGGAAAATATCAAGGAGGGAGTTAGAATTAATTCCACAACCCCAGCTATTTCTTTCAGCATGTAAGTCAGTCCATTAATTGCCAGGAAGGGTACTTGCCTCCACATCCAACTGAGAAGGACTATTTCAGTCCTTTCAACTGGCACAGCACTGTATCCTGGAAGCATCTCTGCCTCCAGCAGTGTCCCTCCTGAGGCAACCCACAAAGCCATGTGAAGGACTGCAGTGTGTACATCTAGGGAGCAAACCCAGTGAGAGACAAAGGAAGGGACCAGGAATGAAAGGACACTCTTGTCCACTAGAGGAAAGGAAGGGGAATAAGAACAGGCTGAAACGCTTATTTCAAAATGGATTTTATTCCAGGCATTGAACAGATTCTGGCACATGCTTTTTTTTTCAAGAAAAAGGAAAACTAATCTGGGTTCCACATAAATTACATCTGGCAAAGTGCAACTTACAAGTGAGTGGGAAAAATAAACCTTTTGAAACCAATTTCTGTACAACAGTAGGTTCAGCTCCTCTTAAATAAACCCCCATTGGTTCACAGCACAGGAAATTACACTGGATGCTCTGGTACAGTAACAGCTTTCTTTAAGGGTATTACCAATGCAAATGCTCTCTATTGACAGTCTAGGGGGCTGTTTAAAGTAAACAGGAAAACAAGGGTGAGCAGCTGCTTGTTCTGACTGTAAAAAATAGTCAGTTTGCTTGAAGAAATTCTACCAGACACCTGTTACAAAACATGGCACTGCATGGACCTTGGGGAAAAAGGTAGAGATAACACTGTTCTTCCTTCCCCTTCAGTGCAAGGGAAATGTAGAGTATGCTAATAATGAGTTTGAACACGACTTTGTTTATTCCAAGAAGAAGTTAAGTTTGTCCACACTTGACAGTAGCCTTTTGTAATGTACCTCCTTTTCAGCAACTGCTAAAATCCATTGGAAACCAACAGCTTCCAAAAGATGATGTGTGGGGAGGTCTATGTTGAGCTAAAGCAATGCTTTAGCTGACAGAAGAGTGAACAGTTGGGGGGTGACCTCAGGTGAACATGTCCAAATCCAGGTAGAACTGAAAAATGAAACTCCAAACTCCACAAGCAATTTGAGCTATTGACATCTAGCATATGTCCACCTTTGCCCTTTCCTCCCCCAGGCCAGGGCACCTGAAGAAGGAGAGTGTCCCATCTTCAGCAGCCCCAGCTTACAGCCTAAGAAGGATGCCAGTTCACACTCTGCCAGGAGAGCAGCAGGAAGAGAGGCACAAATCAACACAGCTAGTTCAGGTGTGTCTGCTCCAGGAGCAGTCAGCAACCTCCAGCATGGGAGCCAAACACACAGCCAAGGGCAGCAGTCACTGTGCTGGCAAGAGCCCTTTGAACTGGGGCTGGCCCAGAGCTTGGAGACTGTAAATAAGCAGAGCTTCTGTGGTCTGCAGCAGTCAGGAGCATTGTTTGTAGAGGAGCTGGGTCCTGGTCCCAGAGTGGTTATGAAGAAGGAACTGCAAGAAAGCTGCACACACACAGTGGGAGCAAGGAGGAAGGAGGCAGTACCTGGTAGAGGAGTGAACATGCTGTTAGCTGCAACACATAAGCTGCTGGAGAGAGAAATGGGGGGAGGTCAGATGGTCCATTAGGCTGTTTTGGTGAAAATATGTAATCCTTTCACACCTCATTGTATGCAGAGCTTACAAACAGTACCTGCTCAGTGCCCCTTCATCTGTCTTTGCACCAATATTTTGCAAGCCAGCTAGGTAAGAACTTAACTGTTCCTGTCTCCTACTGCATAATGATGCTATTCTGAAAGGAGCATCTCCTGTATATTCTTGTTTAAAAATGCAGTAGCTAAATAGGATGGCATCTCTCCCCTCAATGGATCTGTCTGGCCTGCTCTCATTCCATTCCTAGGCTATTTTCCTTCCTTCTCTGTCCTCTCCTGACCTCAGTGGTTCTGGCCCAAAGCATCTCTAAAGAGGGAAAGAGAAATCACTGCAGAGTCAGTGCCCTCATTTCCACACAGAAGAGCAGCTGCACCATTCTGTAAGGATCAAAAGGAACTCCCTTGTGAGTTTTCACAGTGCAGGCAGGTCATTCTTCTGGCTAATCAGCACTGAGATGGGGATCTGATATCAAAGTGCAGGGGGAGACAGGACAGAGCTCCTGTCACATGATGGATTTATTTTTTTTAAACCAAGAACAAAAAACATTGTCCAGTTTTCACACTAAGCACATGCAATGTATGAAGAACATTATCTGTTCTTTTGTCAATTGTTTGGGCTAATACCAAGCTAAGAAAGAATTAAAAAAAGATACAAACATGATCAAAAGCAAACAGCTGTTCAGAATCCAAATTCTGTTCAGAATCCAAAACCTGTTTGTCCTACACTAGATCAGAAAGGATCCAGGCAAGCAATTGCCTAATGAAGATGGTCCCACCATCTGGTTCCCCTGTTAGGTTCTTGGAAAGGAGGGTTGGTTTACAAAATCTATCTCAAGAGGAAAATTTAACAGATCTAGTTAGGAGAAGGTAAGGTTGTGGAGACTTTATTTGAATAGGTAAGCATGCCTTGAGAGGTTTGAAAACCCACACATGGCTAGAGCTGACTGGTAACTGGGAGCAGGATTGGGATGCTAGCTAGAAACCACCAGTGTCTTTGGTATTTCCAGAACACAAAGAAGCCTCTCTCAGGGCAGGCCTGCACTGTGGCAGCATTTATGCAGAGGGCAGTTTCAGCTTCACCAGCTAACCTCTCCCCAAGATGCTCACTGGGAAGAGAGAGAGGTGTCAAAAGCAGAGCAGCCCCAGCCTTTTTGCCTCATCTTTCTCAAATATAGAAGAAAAAACAACTAGACAGAGGGAGTGAGTGGTTTGTCATGCCAGACTGTTCACAGGGGCTATGCAGAGCTGGAGAGACAAGCTTGAGAACTGTGGCCCTGCACAGCCAGCAGCAAGAAGTCTGCTATGACCTAGGGGCTGTCCCCTTCTGTCCCTCACAGTGGGGATCTGTGTGGGCTCCTGCCACAGGCCTGAGCCACGTGCAGCACCTCTGTCTGTGTGTGTCTGTCTGCTCATGCAGCTCTGTGCACCACCTTTGGTGTGGGCTGCAGTGGGCAGTAGCTGAGAGCAGCCAGGGAGCAGTCCCAGCTTCCCTGACATCCCCAAGGGTTGGCACCTGTCTGACTGGCTCCACCAGAACATGGTACCCTGAACCTGCAGGCTTGGGCCACTTATGGAGGCAGGGCTGGCCTTCCACACACAAAAAAGCTGGAAGGAAGACTTCAGCAGGGAATAGTCCCTGAAACAATCCCTAGTTAGGCTGGTAAAACAGATGGTCCCTTTTCAATCCCTCTTGTCAACGCTGCCCAACCTCAGCACATTTGGCTGTAGGGCAGCTACTGTAGGCAGAGAAAGCAATGGGCCTACCAAAAAGAGGTGACAACCCTGCCCCCAGGATTTGCTAGCTCTTTCCCAGTCTCTCCACTGATCATGATGACTCTTCTGGCCAGTCTTCACTGAGAGACATATGCATAAATGATGCACGATGTTAGAGCAAAACTCCAGAGAAGCCAAAGAGCTACCAATGTTTGTACAAGCAAAGCCTAATCTGCTGGACTGAAGGTTATGGACAATGGATGCAGAGAAAGGAAAGGATGGGGAGAGCAGCAAGTATTGGGCTGGGTCCTCCTCCATCTCTAGGTGCAGCTGTGCACACGCATCAGCTACAAAGGAGAACTTAAGACAACAGATAGGAAGAGTTTGACAACTGTCCTGATCTCTCTCATCCCCAGCTTCTTTGAAAAGCTCAAAAACGTCAAGTGCTCAGCTGAAGTGGTGGCTTACTGATAGGCACAATGAAAACATTTAGGGTCAGACATACAAAACCATTCCTTCCCTTCCTGATCCCACTCTGTTCCCAAAGTTTCATGCACAAAGAAACAAGGAGATCTCTGTGCTACCATCATGTAGCTTGTAGCAGCTCCCACTGTTGGCCAGGTACACCTGCTTGACAGGGGTTGGTCACCACTCTTCCAGTCTGGTTTTCCAGGCAGAGACCGTTGACAAAGTGTTGAATGAAACTGCCTTTCATCTTCCACTTCTGTGAGAAGACACAGAAAAAAACATGAGGTTACTTCCATTCCACTACAGAACTGTGACTTCAGGCTGAGGGCAATCTCAAGCAAATCCCAACCACTGGGGAGAATGAAATTTGGGTATGAGCAGCATCTGTAAATCACTGGGTTCCTGTACTAATGATACCTGCAGCTAGGTAGGGTTAGGGTTTAGCTGAGTTACAGGGCTGGATACTCAGAAGCATGCAGAAGGCAAATGACAGTAGTGGTTACAGAACCAAGCCTTGGCTGAATTCAAGAGGCACCTGGCCAATGCTCTCAGGCACATGATGTGACTCTTGGGGCGTCGTGTGGAGGGCCAGAGATTGGATCCAGATGGGTCTCTTCCAACCCATTGTATTCCATGATTGCGTGGTTCTATCAACACAAAAATCAGCAAGTAATGGCATTTTCAAAGCATATAATAGTCACAGCTTCTGGGCCATTCTCTGTCCTGGGCACCCAGATACCTGTCAAAACATGAAACCTTCCTATGGCTCTTTTCCAATCCATGGAAAGCAAAGCACTAAAATGTCTCCCAGCACTGAAAGCAACCTGTCCAAGAAAGCAAAAAATCTCACTTTCTACTGTTTGACTAGATCTCTTTCTTATCCCTCGTTCCCTCATCTCTTCTTTCATCAAATTCAAAAGCTCCCTTTCCCAAAGGTCCAGTTTGGTTGTGCTACTTACTAGGAAACAAAAATATGTCCTAAACTTGAATTTAAAATTCTGCTGGGAAAGAGCTGTACCTTCTATCCCTGCTGGAAAAACAACCCAACCTGGGAACACTGTGGCTGATAATGAAGAGAAAGAAGTAGAAACGAATCTGTGGATTTGGGATTTCCCAGATGAGGCAGCATCATTCATCTCCAGTGGGGCACAGCTGAGCTCAACAGGTTGAGAAGATTGAGGGGTCCAGGCTCCAGGGACTTTCCCTTCATTCTTTTCAGTCACACCCAGATGACCTAGTTAGTACTGTGGTCTGGGTGCTCAGTCAGTAAAGAGCTTAGAAATATTATCAGGATATTTTGGCTAACCCATGAGACTGATGAAGGAAAAAAAACCAGTTTGACAATACTGATGGACCTCATGAATACTACAGAAAAGATATGCAAAGGGAATTAAAAAATTTCCTGCAATATTTGGACAATGTCAAAACCTACAAATAATTTAATTTTTGGGTAGCATAGCAAAAGGACTGCCACATGCTGTGTGGTTTAAGATATTCAGTTATATTCACATATTGCTGGCAGCTGTTACATGTCTCTGAGAGCAGGGCAGTTGCAAAGCCCAGAGTAATCTGTTGCTCCTGGATCACATATTTCTTCAAGTCTAAATACCAGAGGTAGCATCAATTTGCAGTATTGCTAGCCCTGTTTGACAGGATAACACTAAAGGAGAGCTGTTTGTGCAGGAGGAAGAAGCTGATTTTAACAGAGAAGGGGGTAGAGGAATGCAGTGATGATGGGCAGGAAGATACAATGCAGTCTTTGCACTACAGTGTTCTCACCAGCTGCTGCAACCCACTGCCTACACAGGTCCCAGAGCCATCTGGCTCCCATCTGGCAGAAGCCTCCCTACAAAGAGCCGAGGAAGAGTTAATATCATAAAGCAGGAGCTGTAATGATGGAGTGTAAAGGAGGGGGTCTCCTCCCCTGGCAAGCTGTGCTCCGTGCCTAGCTGGTGCCACTGCTGCACGACAGCCTCCCCACCAGTGTCTCCCAGGGTCACAGACACCCCAGTAAGAGCCTTTTCACCTTCTCCAGAGCACACCTGCTTCCTTGCCCTCCACTTCCCCACTACCTCCCTGTGAATTCTCAGTCTCCACATTCCCCTGTGCATGTGCCAGAGGAAACCTGCCAGCTGCCTCTCCCACACACCCCACAGATCACCAAAAGACCCCGCTGTAAAATATGCTGTTATGAGAATTGAGATGAAGGACAAGGCCAATTACCAAGAGACACTGGATCTCTTCTTCCCCCACTCTGTTCAGGAGAAAACAAGCACCACTGGAGGCTTGCTTATGTTAATGCTTCAGATGTGCTACTGTGCTACTGTGGCACCTGTCCATGCTGAGCAGGTGTGATGTCTGTAGGGACAGTCTGTAGCAACAGACTCAGCAGGATACCAGCAAACACTCCCCAGAGCACATCTACTGCTGCTAACAAAATCTATCAGCTTCTCAGTGAGTTACACCACTGGAAAGCCCAGCATGTCAAGTCACCCCAGATCCCTTTGTTCAAAATAAAGTGGGGCAAGGATGGGGAAGGGGGGGGAGAAGTTGAGAGTTGAAGCTCATCTGGGCTGCAGGGAGGTGCCATGTGTGCTGCTGTTATAAAGCATACTAACAATAAAAGCCAAAGTGGGGCTCCTCATCTCAAATGCATGGGGTATTTTCAGAATGATGATTTTTACCTGTTCTGATCAGAAACTGTTTTTCTGCCCTTCATGGGATACCAGAGCAGCTTCCCTGACTTCACCTGAAACATTCACAAGGAATGACTGCAGACCACAGGATTACCAAAGACAGCCCAACATCCTGCTGGGTATCTCACATCACATCTCACACCTTTCAGGAGGGTGGGCAGTAGGAATGGGTGAGAACAGGAGACAAGACTCTCATCTCCCACTGTCAGCCACCTCAGAAATGAGCAGTTTAGTCCAAACTAGTTGTCTGGTGACAGAGTTATGGAGGGGTCCAAGCTACAAGCCCCTTCTGAGAGGGCCCAGCTTTCTTCATAGACCACAGGGAAGCCTGGACTAATAAGTTGTAAATGATTGCAATAATGAACACCTTTAGTAAAAAATAAACAGAGCAGACATCTCCTGCATACACATTACAGGGAGTCCTCTCTTCTCCTACACCCAGACATTATGACTGGACTGTACTTGGAAGAAAAGCTTTTGGAAGATTCAGGCATTGCACAGTCTGAGAAATCTTGGTTTGAAAATCCTCTTTGGTCTCCCTTTCTTGTGCAGATGAAGATAATACAGTTTACTGCTCGGAGTAGGTTTGGAAAGAAGACGGAGGAAGAAAAAAAGGAATAATTTTTTCTTTGAAATACTGTGTCTTGATCCTCTTCTCCAGTGTCAATTCAAAATTTCCCCCACTTTTTTGTGAATCTCTCCCTCATTCTTTTTTATCTATCATTTCAAAGTAGTTTTAGGTGGCTGGATAGAAGCATTCCACATGCAATAACTAAGAGAAAAGTCAGAAATAGCCAATCTTCTTCTGTCCAATATATACAAGAGCTGAAATTAGTTACACTAGCCTAATTTTTCAGGGTAATCAAAAGTTTTCTTTTAACCCCCAGTAATCCAGGCAGTCCAGGGTTTCTCTCAAAATCCTAACTGTGAAACAATGGAATTGGCCAAGCTCAGGAGGCACAGCTGAGAAAGGAAATTTTGCTCATGAGGACTGAGATGCTTCAAACAGAAATGTATGGAGAGCTGATAACTGGAGTAGCCAAGGATGTCCTAAGTTGTAACTGAGTGTATTTGCAGAGCCTGAAGCTGATCTTGAATGTTATGTTTTAAATATATGAGCAGAGACAGAAGATGGAAAAGCTCACATCAGCAAGTACTGTCTTCGTTTGAGTACTTAAATTTGTAAAACTAAATCACATCTAAGAGAAGCTCTTGTCTCCTGAAAACTACTTTCAAGGTATGGCATATTGCCAGTATTGTTTTACCTACTTATTTTCAGGAAGATGCTGAGTCAGATGCTTTCAAAATAGACAGGCTTTCACTCCTTTGTTGCATTCATCTTCAGGTAATATACACTGAGAAGTGGGAAAATTTTCCCAATGGCATATAAAGGGACATAGGATTTCAAATAGTGTTTGTCTCACAAGAAAACTCAGTGTCCTCATTTTCAGGCTAAGGTCACATTCCTTTAGAACATTTTAATGAAATATAGCTGTTTAATAGGATTTCTCAGCATTTCTTGTTCTGTTGGGAAATACTGTGCCAATGTTTCTCATTTTCATTCTCTTGTTTTAGTGTCTGACTCTCACTTTGCCTTCTATTTGTCCTCACTATAATACAAATTAAAACACCACTCCTACTGTCAGTCAGAGCCAAAAAACAAAGCTGAAGGCAATAATTTATTGTGCATTCGACTAAAAACGCTATTCTCCAAATAACATTATGGATAACATCCATCTGGTTTGAAATCTAGTTCTGATTATGCAGAATAGCTTTTGGCTGGTCTTCTGCTAGCAGTGCCAGCTGTTGCTGTTGAATGATCAACAGGATCATGTTGCCAAATAGATTTCATTTCTGGTTTCTTTCAACCCAAGGGAGTCTTACAGCACCAAAAATCATCTGAAGTGTGACTACTGTCTCATATCCTCCTGCTTGCAAAATTCTAGACATAGTTTGAGGCAATACTCTAGACAGAAATCATAATACTCTAAGGCCTCTGCTAGAGTATTACCTATGTTGGATGGACTGTTTTTAGCACTCAAAACTAACAACAAAATTATCTGTCCTTGGGACATGCTTAATGCAGAACAGCTGTGTAGCATGGACACAGCTTCAGTATGTTTGAAAGCAGAAACCAACTTAGGAGCTGTGTGGTGCTGTCACAATGATCCAACCAATCTACTCCCAGGACACTAAAAACCAAAGCTATCACATGTACCATTTTGTCAGAAACGTTGCTTTTTCATGACTCAGACACAGACATGAAATCTAGATCCAGAAAAACCCCAAACATCTTTCATCACAGATCTCTGATGACAGTGACAGGAAAGATGTTCAAAGCTGGACTTTCATTATGCTGCCATCTTCTTTTAGGATGTGTGTGATGTGTGTGATGCATGTTGCCCACGCTCACCCTCCACCACCCAGACCACATACTCAGGGCTCTTGCTTGTCATTTCCAGCTCTGTAAAGTAGCTCAGCTCCCCTCCCTCCACCCTCCACTCAGCTCCTCTGACTTTCTGAGAAGCCCACTTGAACTGAGAAGTGGATACACTCATGCAGAGTTTGGAAGCACTGCTCTCCCTCAGCACCTGCAATTTGGGTGGTGAGTATCCATGGAGAGATAGGCAAGCTGTAGAGCAACTGAGGGAACTTGCTCCCTCCAGCTTTGCTCCTTCTTGGAAATCAACCTCTCAAATACCAGCAGGAGAGAGAATGGAATAGTTTATAAGATGACTGACTTCCAGCTAACTAAAATCTAATGTCAGTGTTGACAACAATTACTGTTGTGTTTATGGAAGGAAAGAACCATAACAACATTCCTCAGGAACACAACGAACTTGAGCACTGCAAGCAGAACTGGCTTTATAAGTAGAAATCTGAAACGGGAGTTTGAGACTACAAAAAAGACCCCAACATTTAAGAGCATTTCAACCCAAATTACACTAAAAATTCAAAAGCATTTCTCCCACTTCACCCCACCTTATCCCTTCAGCTGCAAGGCACTTTGGAACGGCAGCTGTAGTCCACATCAGTCTCTAACTATCTAAAATGCCTAAACAAAATCCTTGCTTGGAGTCAGTTGGTTAAATCATCTGCTAGGTCAAATCCTTGATGTAAGTGCAGTCTGCTCACATAAGGTAATGGAAAACAACAGCTCACACCCTTAAGTGTGTATATGTCTTTATAATGAGCCTATATATAATCAACACATCAAAACTCAATAAATCCTATTCCAGCAGCAGAATAATCACTGTGGATTAATCTCTCTTCTGGCTTCTGATACAGCTTGGACCCCATCCTCCTTGAGGGACCCTTGTCCTTCCTTGACAGAGGAAGCAAGGAAAGACAGCTGATTTTGGCAGCTGCTAAAGTCCTCTCTGCTGCCAGGGAGGAAAATACTGTGAGGCACATAAGGAGAAGCTAAGTGACCTAATTACACAGCAATGGGATGAGTGATTGCCAACAAGAAAAAAGAGCAGGAAAGCACAGCCCACCTGGGATACCCTTGCAGACTAATCCAAGCTCAAAGTTTTCCCAGTGTATTTGTGGTGACAACTCTTCAAGGCATTTCTGCATTAATCAGCCCTCCAGAGAAAAGTCTACACAGGTTTTCCATAAATGGGCAGGGCTGGATTTCAGTGCTCTCTTTCAGGAAGAACTAATTTCAAGGATTCATACAGCATTAGAAAGTACTGACAAAAGAAGATGCTGCTGAGAACTGGTCAAAGCTGAACCGACTTCAACCTTTGGGCTGTCAAAGCAACAAACATGTCAAAAAGCACAGAGTCAGCACAGCCTTAGATGACAGAAAATTTGTTCTCTTTTTGTGTAGAGGGAAGCACGGGAACTAGGAATGAAACAAGTCCAATCTGCGGTCTGCCAGTGTTGTGCTGTTCCCTTTTGTGCTTTGCCCAGCTCTGATAAAAATGCACATCACATCTCTGTTGAGGGCACCCTAGCCATTGCAGAGGCCATCCCTTACCCAGTGTTGTAAGGCAAGATGACTGATATGTCCTGACAGATGAGGGATGCACATCTTGGAAACAACATAAGTCAAAGAGCTGCACTCTGTTGGGAACATTGCTGCTGTGTATTTTTCCTCTAGGGAGCAGTTCCATGGAACACACAGTGCTTTATATCAGTCAGCATTTCTTAACTGAGTAGCATGCATTCAGTTTTAAAGGTCTGCTCACATGTCCAGAGAAAGCACAAAGAAGAACACAGTTATCTCACTTCAAATTAAACAAATGATAGCACACACCACCGTTCCCTTAGGTATCTCAAAGCAGTTGCTTCACCTACCTCTCTTGGGTGCTGTGCTTCATCCATGCACCAATCTATCTGCACATAAACTTATCCTAGAAGCAAAGTTGGGGTGCTACTGAGCTGGAGCCAACCATGTTGCCAAGGGCCCAGGCAGAGCAGACACCCACATACTGCACGTCCTGCTTGGTGAAACACTCTCTCATAAATCCAAGCCTATGAAGCACACCAGAGAGGGAGATGCAGAAGATGGAAGGGCTATAATGTGCTTTAATAGTACTGGGTTTGCCCCTGCTGGCTGCACTGATGTGGGTGCACTGGTATGTGGCAATGAAGGCATTAGAAAGAGGTGCAGTTACCTACCTGTCTGCTGTCTTTTTGACTGCAAGCTTCCAGTGTGATTTGAGAACCAGTAGAGAAGGAGGTAATGGAAAGACACTTGTCCTGCTGTCTAATTAACGGGTCACTGAATATCCACTCCTTTGGAATAAGAAAAAGAAAGGTTCCATTAAGATCCCAACAGTGATCAGATGAGGGAGAGAGAGCTTTTTCTACCAGATATTTAAAAAACCTCTATCTTTTGTTCTCCTCCTATGAAAGGCTCCCTGGGAAGACTACCACAGCAGTTGTCACCTGATCAGAAGTTATGCTCAGGCTCAGTGCATCATGACCATTTCAAAGCCTGCAGCTGCCTTCTCTCACTATCTGAGGTGTCTGAATAACACTGGATCCCATGCAACTCTCTGCTCTGCAGCTTTACAGATTCAGGCCTGCAAAGAAAGGAGGATCCTGAGCTCTGACATACACGATGTGCAACTGCTTCTGCCTATTTTACACAGCAGACATGTTCTCTAACAGGTATCTGGAACCTATAGATTGTCAAGCAAAGCAAAATACGTGCAAGCATATCCATATATCACTAGCATGCATAAGGGACAAGTTGATTCCTTTTCTCCTTCCTCTGACTTGATGAATACCTGATCCAATCAAATGTTGCTACAACTTTCCCCAAGGAAGAAATACAAAATGCAGTAAGTTTCAGAGAATTCAAATCTCTGTGGTAATGACACAGAGCAATGAGTCAGGTTAAACAGCATGCTGCAAACTAGCTTCCAACAGTTAACAGACGTGAATATGTATTTTCTGGCATAAAATACCCTACTGTGACCCTTAACTTTCTCAAGCTGCTTCCCTGATGCTTTCAGTCACCAACAGAGAGTCTGAGTGCAGATGTTCAGCTTGTATATACCATCACAGCTCCACTGCAGTTTTATACTAAAACACATCTGCAATACAGCACAATTCAAGTCATCTGCAGCTACAGCTGAGCTGGCAGAGCAAGGAATGTTTCTGATCCAAAAAAAAAATCTCTTACTCACATGCCAGGGTACTAGCCAAGCACAGCCTCAAAATGTTTCTCAATGAGTCTGTCACTCCCAGAGAATTTAAGCACTACCTGTTGTCTCTGAGTGATGAAAACCTCCACATTCTGTGCCTGACTGCTGAGTCTGTTGAGCCAACAGAGATCTGAGAGATGGGCTTCTTTTTCTGCTTACTATTAAAATCATTACAGGATCAAATTCTTCCTTCCTTCACCTCCATATCAACCCATCAAGGCCAGAGATGCCTCTTCATTCAGGTAATAAAAAGGGTAGGAGCAGGAGCAAAGCACCAAACGGAAGTCTGCCTTACCTGAGTGACGGGTGGATTGTTCACCGTCCCTTTACAGTTTCCCATGCCAGCCAACATATTCCCTGTGGTATCCTGTGCCTGAGACTCCAGACAGTTTCCTCCTTGTCTAATTATTCCTGGAATCAACTCTTTTTCAGGAATCCTTGAAGTAAAATGAAAGTTGCATGGTACTTCATACACAGAAATGTCCAAAATAATTTTATAAGGGTGTCATTGGCCCCTGACTGAAACACAGTCCCCTATATCTGACAGAAAATAAACATCATGCTATCCACTGGAAATATCTACTGGAGGGGCAAAAATCAAGTGAGACCTTGGTCAGAGGACTGGTACCTTTTTGTTTCAGAAGGCATACCATAATCTTTAGGGGTACCCTAAGCAGTTTAACGTGATAATTCTGAAATTCTGAAAGAGGCTATTTCCAGCAAAAAGCCATATCCACACTGATTTGTTCTGCTCCTTCCTCCCCCCTTTTCTGTATTCTCCCCAGCTAACACATATTCCTTGCCTCGTTGGTAGGAATGCAGGAAAGATCTGTCAAGGCTAGCCTACAGCTGGATGTTTCAGCCCCCCCCTCACACTAGCCACAGACCGAGGTGTAAAGATGTGTTGCCAGAGCGTGCTGGTTTGCACATGCCAACAACACAGCTCCAACCCAGGCTGCCTCCCAGCTGAGCAAGGACACAACACTACTGTGTCCTGACCCAGGGCAGGGGAAGCCACAGGGACAGCTGGTCCTGGTATTCCTTAGAGCCTTCTGGAACCACCCAGACCTCTGCACTGAGGCTGCCCAGACCTACTTGGCTCAGCGCCCTCCAGAGAGAGCATCCAACAGGCAGAGTCAAAACTGGGAGGGGTGTAGTGCTCTGGCACTTGTCTACACCCCAAACCTCTGAAAACACCACTGTTGCACATCTCCAAGGGACAGCTGTGTGGGGCAAAATAGAAGGCAGACCTTTTGCAGAGCTGTGATAATACAAGCCAGGAAAACACAAGAGGTTTCCCACAACAAAGAAGAACAGAGAAAATCTTTTCCAAGCATAAATCTCTATTTTGCCCACTGCTGACAAGGCTCATCTTCCCATTGTGACCCACCTCCCAAATCCTTCAGAGACTTCTATGAGAGAAGAAGTGACTCACTTGAGCTCGGGGTAGACATTCTCCAGATACCACTGGAAGGATTTACAGTTCAGCTTGTGTCTCAGCTCCACTCGGTCTGCAACACTGGAAACACAGGCAGTTTGCTGAGAAAATGGCAGTGAACAGGAGGGAGGGGAACAATGAAGATTGGCCAGGAGGTTTGAGGGAAATTACACGACTTTTTGCCATTACTCATTGTCCCACGTAATTGTTACTGGGTTCAGAGCACTAGCAGTGACCTGAGGTGAAGAGTAGGAGCGAGGCAAGTGGCAGGAAAAAGAAATGGAGGACAAACACCTTCAGAGAGCTGTTCTTGCACTTCCTTTGGCTCAGAGCGATGGCAGGGCCCAGGTCCTATCGGGTTAAACCATATATTGCAGTAAAATTGCTGCAAGATCAGGAAAGAGTTTCTGCTTCTGGGTGCCCCTGTAGAGGCATTCCATGAAACCTGCACAACAATCAGCTGCTGAAAAGGCCTACAAAGTATTTGTGCTCAGGTACATACAGATTATTAATCTGTCTGTGCTAAAGCATGTCTCCAGCTCATGGCAGCAGGTCTAGGCTCAGGTTGGAAGACTGGGACCTGGAGAACTTAATTATTTGTTCTTAAACACTTTGGGGGAAGGGTAGGAGTATAAGGAGAGATTAACTTAACCTCTCAGTAGCTCTCTGCTGAGGCAGTCCTCCCACTGCTAATTTGTTTGGCTTTAGCTGGCTGAAGAACAGGATTTCCCTCCAGCAGTGTTATCCAGCAGCGAAACCAGGAACTCTTGTCTTTAAGCTATATCACTACATTTGTGTGTTGGAAAGGAATTTCAACTGTACCTGTGTACCTCTCTATCCTCAGCCTCAGAGGCCACAGTAATACATGTGAGGCCACATACCTCAGGGGAATGTTCTTAGATTTTATATCCACATCAAAATTGAGGAGAAAGGAGGGTCCCAATTAGACCCAATTGAGGGCCAGTGAGGGTGTCAAAGGCATTTGCACCCTAAACTCTAGATTTAATGCAGGTTACTACAGGAAATTGCCTGAAATCAAAGTCTTATGCTCTGTTCCAGCTTCTATTCAGCCAATGCTGCCAGTAAAGTCACTAGGAAGTCTGTGTGAACAAAAACTGCAGATTTTGCCACTGTGAGTAACACATCCACATATACAATATGCAATAGTTTTGTTTCCTTCATAAGCAGCAGGGTTACTTGCTATGTGCTTCGAGCCCAGCTGCTGCAGTCAGCTCAAGAACTGATAAATTAGATAGGCAAAGCTATTTTTATGAAGATATGCAATGCATCAGGATAATAAAGCAAAGTGTACAGCAAGAAAAGTGACCTGGTTGTCATAAATAAGTAGGAGATACATCATTATCCTGTGCACACAGCTACACATTTGAGATACAACCACATTTGCCAAGTCCTTACACTGATACAACAATAGCCTTTTGTTCACAGGCAGATAGAACCCCCAGAAATACAGCACTCCTTGGATTTTTGCATTTATTTGGGAGTCATAAGCGTTTGAGAGCACAGACAGCAAGCTCCCCTCTCATCCCAGGTTTGGTGTCCATCACTGATTTCTGGGTCACAGAGAACTGTTAAGTTGATAATGAATCCCATGTGGCCTAAAGACAGCTTCAGCAAAGGTGCTGTAAGAAGCGCAATTCTGCAGATTCTGTTTCTAAATCTTACCATTTGCCATGCTCTCTCCTGCCCTACAAACCAGGCAAACTACCCTCCACCCATGAGGAAAATGGGGAGTACACCAAGGGCAACCTTCCCCATGTGCCAGCCAGCCATGCTTGCCCTGGGATTCTGCATCTGCACAGGAACTTCAGATCAAGCTCGAGATACAGCTCACATTTCCACAACAGCTGCATGCAGTGATACAAAAATATTCCTGTCTGTCCACTTAAAATGTCTGGTCTTTAAATTTCCTTATAGATCCCTTTGGCCTTCTGTTAACAAATGATTTATGCAGTGTTACCAGGGAAAAAATAAAGTGAATTAGAAGCAAACCTCAGTAGCCAGACACTCAAGCTACAACCTCCCTGGCAAGCCAGGTGTTCAGAGCACCTCTATTTCTCACGCTTAACCCCAGAGAAGACTTAAAAACCATTTTGTGCTACTAAAGGGTTTACCAGAGCCCTCCTAGCAAGGCCTGGGGCAGCTTACCTTCCAAATGCCTTGCCAATAGCCGACGGCCGGGCCTCGTAGTAGTACTGCTTGTACTCATCCATCCACACCTCGGCTGTGCGCTTGGTGTTCCTGCAGGGGACGAGCAGGCGCTGTGCTGAGGGGGTGCCCTGCTGCACAGCCAGCCCTGCCAGCCAGCAGCCACTGCCTGGGGACACCCACGGCCTGTCCGCCAGGACGGAGAGCGGGACAGTCCCAAACACAAAATGGAGTGGGCAGTACAGATGGATAGAGATTGGATGTGTTAAGCCTACAAAGCCTTGCAAGAACACTTCAGAAGGTAAAAATTTAACAGACATAGTTGATGGAGATTTCACCATCTCTCAGGGGGTCTGCAGCAGTGCTTGACCACTTTCATTGTCAAGCACTTCATCTCACCTCTTTTCTCTTCCCATCTATCCTGCAATAGAAGTTGTCCTCGGGGTTTATCTTAGAGCATGTACAGCTCAGAGACAACAGAGATGTCCAAGGACTGCTGATACCCATGCACATGCCGCAGGGCAGCATCTGTGAATGGCCAGGGGGTCTCTCTGGCATACTGCTCCCCACCTCCCCACCAGAGACTGAGAAGGAATAAGAGACACCAATACAAACAGCAGAGAAGGGAACAGGTTTTGTTCACAGAAAACAGCAACCCATCCTTCCCTTGAGAACAGATGCTCAGCCACAAGCTGTTCTCTGTTACCAGGCAAAAGCACAACAAAGAATTCAGACTCATTTAGACATGCCCAACACGAAGATGGCCTGGCTGCTACCAGGAACTACCCAGCACCTACTTGATGTAAGTCAGGGCGTTGCCCTCAGGAAAGTCATAGGGATGCCGCTTCCTGAACACGTGTCCCACTCGACTGCAGGGAACAATCTCCAAGCTGCCACCACACATCCACACTCGGAAAGAGAGCTCTGGAAGAGACCTCAAGAGTCAAACAGCTGCAATAGCTCCAATAAGGGCAATTTTCTTGTCCCTATGCTCTAGGTGTACTGCCTGTAACAGCAAAATCAGGGAAAGTGATGCCATGGTGACAGCAGAGAAACTGTCCCCTTTTGTTAAAGTGGAGGCAACCATTGTGGCTCAGGGATTTCCAAGCCTTCTCCAGTCCTGCTCCTTTTTGGTCTCATTTCAGTGAGACACCTTTGCATTTGACCAGGTCTTCAAGGTTGCTCAGGATGACATTTGGCAACAGACTGAGACCTCTCCGACACACACACACACACACACACACACACACACAAACACACACACACGTGCCCTATTTCAGACTCCTGTTACTCTCATCCGTGCACACAGATGGAATTAAAAAGAATAATTTACCATGTAAAGCAAATCATGTGAGGAAGAAAGGGAGTTTAAAAAGAACAGAACGAGATAAGGGTATAGGGAGTCAATGTTTAATCTAACTCCTCTGCCTCATACCTCTATGTTATCCACTCTATGATAGCTCCTTCTTCTCACTTTGGTTGGCTCTATTAATAACGAAATAGAGCAACTGACTGTTTTGCCTCTGCTGGGGGAACCACTCAGAGCAAATAGCAGTCTCATATAGTGCGACTATGAAAACACAGAGAGAATCCTGATACTTGAAGAAATCAAGCCTATCCTGAAGCTAGATTGAACATTTTGTTAAAGGATTGGAAGAGCATGGAGCTTTGATGTGCAGGCACTTATCTGCAACACAGAAGGTATTCGACCTTGCTCAAGCTTGTGGGTCTGTCCTCACAAGTTTAATCACTGCCACACCAGAGGGGTTCTCCACTTTCAATTCATGTGGTGATGAAAAGAGAAGGAAGAAGGAAAATGAAAATTAGCTGGCTGGTTTGGTAGTCTTTACCAAAAGGGCTTCAGATTGTATAGACTGATTACTTCAAAAACTTTACTCAGTTGGGATCTCCCTCCAGTAATGCCTGATTTATGTGGCTCTGATGCTTAGAAATCAAAAAGAAATTACGTATCCAGATCAAATGGATGTTTGAAACCAAGTACACACACTAACATCTTCCCAACGTTCATCCTTCTCCATAGCTTTCCTCTCGGCATACTGAGAGGTAGTTCAAACAGTGAGTTGCAGGGTGGGGAGAGATGGCGTATTTAATGTAGCCTCTCAGTAAAAAAACCCATTTGATTAGACTGTATTTTGTAGTAGTTCTTACTAGATCTTTTCTCTCTTGACTCTTATCCAGACCTAATTACTTTCAGATTCTTTTTAACAGGGAGTTCCAGATTTGAAGAGAAGAAGGGTTTTAGAAACAAACAAATAAAAAAAAACCCGCCAAGACATAAGTTTCTGTCTGGTGATGTGTACAGCTGACATTTGCTCTCCCAGAATGAGCTTCTGACTCACTCTGGCCTACAACAAAACAAAACTCTCAGTTTGGCATGTGTAACTTGAAAGAGATGTCCATTTCCAAAGAGAGGATTTCTCACACTGTCTCAGACAGAACCACTCACTCATCTACAAATGAAGACCTAATTCAAATAGTCCCTTCCCACTCAAAATCATAATATTTAGTAAAAATAATGTTTAGAACATTATTGATATTTTTCCTTGATCAGAAAACCCAATTTTCAATTAAGTACAGTGAACTGATTGTTTAAGAGGTTAAATTAATCATTCTGAGTTCTTTAAGGAAAATGAATATTTTTTGCTGTCAAATTCAAGCTGGTTTCCGTCCCTCTGCTTTCAGCAGCAACAGACTTCATGGAGGATGAGGGACAAGTGACAGGAGATACTGAATTTACAGAAAAACCTCCTAATGAGGCAAAACTGGCAAGCCCTGTACATGTGGCTGAGTTGCACACAGCCTGCCCCAGCAACTGCCAGGCTTTACCAGAGCTATTTCAAGGAGCATGAAGCAAATTCTTTGAAGCAATTCTGTGGTTTTGATCAGCTCTATACGGAAGAATGGCTGTGAGCATGCAAGTAATTTACTGCTACTTATGGCAGAGAGCTCTACTTAGCATCTTGCTACTGACATATGGACCAAAACACTGGACTCCCAGGTGGGCAGGAGCAGAGAGAGAAAAGCCTAAAGAAATATTTTCTCCATCATTGGAGTTTACAGCTTTCACACAGTCGCAGCTCAGGGGCTGGCAGAATGGCCAAGTGGCTGGCTTTGCAGCTGGAGCAGGGCAGTGATGGCAAGGAGATGAGTTTGGCTCTGCTCCTGAGGGACATAAAGGAGGGGATCTTCATGCCTGGGTAAAGGCTGCCTGTTACTTCTGTCACAGTGCTTAGCTCATGCTACTATGACTGCTGAGATTTCAATGCCAGCACCATTTAATATCTCTTTATAAAATAACAAATGCCATAAAACTGAATCAAGATCTGGGAAAACAGAGAATATTCATTATTAGCTATTTTGTTTTTAAAGTGTAGTACCTTGAGAGTATATTATCAGCCCAAAATACTATTTAACGGCTTTAGAAAGCAGTTCAGAAAGAGGCAGCTCTCCCAGCTGTGTTCAGAGAAGCAAGTTTCCTCCTCCTGACTATTTCATTCTTTCTAATTGGTTCTTCAGGTGCTAGGAAACACTATACAAATTCTTACCTGAAATGTTTTATTTACAAATCTGTGACATTTATGGAACCTGCAGAAACAGAATTTTATTTTTTTTGCAATGTTAGCTACAGAGAAATCTACTTAATTGACTACAAGAAGTAAGGCTTTTATTTTCTCAGCTCCATCTGCACCATTTCTAAATGAATGCCATGAATACTTGAGGTCTCCATGAACCTCTCTTCAACAATCATTTTGCTTTTGTCCTTAACACCTGGTGACATTGCAGCATCCCTTCATATGGGGCAAAGAGAGGTGCCTGGAATACCTGTGCCACTGCAAGTGCAAGGAGATGGGTTTAAGCACCATGCCCTAAAACAGCATGGGAGTGGACAGACCTCACTGGGCCTCTGAATTCCTCAGATGTTTGTGATGCCCTAGCTCACTTCTAAATGTTTGCATTCTGAGTCTATTTGTAACCAAATTCCACTTAAAAAGAGGCTCGTGCTTTTAGGAAAAATATCTCTCTGACCTGTCAAGCTGGGAGAGCAATTCAGACTTATCTGCAAGAGTGGAACAGGTGTAAGAAGAGGCTGCAGGATTGGCTGCCCACTTCAGAGCTGGGGCAGCACAGACTGTCATGTGAGGAACTGGAGGAATAGTCTCCAAAAACAAGCAACAATTTAAATATCAGAATGTTCCTCTTTCTTTCTTGTTCTTTAGGAGACTGTAGCCCTGATCACACATACTTTATGCTGACAGAGATACAGCTCTGACCACCTTGGGATTACCTGACCATGTCCCTAACCTTACACTGACATACTGATCAGATCTCTCACAAAAAACAGTTCTGGTATGCAATGAAAACTGGGAGCGGTTCAGCATTAGGGCATTATTCCCTCGAAACATCCTAAACTTACCAAAATTTTCCCCTCCCCAGATGTCCATTTGAGTATCATATTTTCCCAGGTGGTTAAACCAGGACTTGTCAATCACAAAGATGCCTCCTGCTATGACAGGGGTTCTGGAAGAGAAAACAGAAATCCAGAAAAAATAATCACACATATATGTAGCACCACAAACCTAATTTTAAAGGGCAGACAATTTGTCCAGGCCTTACAAATGACACCTCATTTAAAAGAGAAAAATAGTAGAGCAGGAACGTGAGCCTGCAGCAGGTTTCTGAGATGCCCCTCACTAGACCATCCTCGTGCCTTTGTCAGATGGTCTTGCAAGCAGTACAAGAGTAATGCTGTGTCTTTTGCATTTATACAAACGTGCACAGTGTGAAGGAATGACAGGCACTGTTTGATGACTGTGTTCACCAATTAGACATGGTCTGACAGGCTGCTGCATTTACTGCTCTGCTGTTAGCAAGCTGGTTGCTTCTGGAGTGCAAAACAGAGGCTCACAAATTACACAGAGGAATTAAATTATACTTTTATATTACAAATAGGGAGCTGTCTGCCTATACAGACATGCCCCATAACTCTTCTTATCAGGATTTGTTACATTCTACATGTCTCAGAGCCATGTACCTGCAGTGAGGCTGGCAACAACTCTTCCAGCCAACAGAATCTCTTTAATCCGTGGACATCCAGATTTAGTAGGTAGGAGTAATTCTATGCCCACATTACTAGGTAACATTCAGTTTTCTGATCTGCTTTACACATGCAGGATGACTGTTTATCTGCTTCATTCTTTAAGTTTCCATCTGAAAGATGGAGGCAATTAAAAAACCCTGAAGTGATTTCTGAGGCATTCAGTGTTGAGTTAGGGAGAACACAAGAACAAACATATAAAAGAAGATGTGGCTTATAGAGGTGGCATGCATGATAGTAAATAATCACTATTCTTACAATATTCAGAGAGCAGTACTCTCACACTTAGGGTATAGACCTCAATGTATTCAGAAAATAACATGAAGAGTTTGTTATCATCAGGTGAAGGCTGTGGCATTTTGTCCTCAGCAAGGCAGTCCCTGCACCCTCCTTGCCACACTGGTGAAGATTTAGTAAAGGAATTTGGAGAAGTGTATCCTATCCATCAGAGTGTACCTTATAGACTGAGTTGGATCTGTTCTGGACATCTTCTGCTCTATAGGAATCTGTTCCCACTTAAAGTGAAGGCTCCAGTCAAACCCTGAAAAGGAAAAAGACATGCCAAATTTGTTTTCTTGCTGTAAAAACAGTACTACTAGCTTCAGTGATGGTCTGACCCTTTATATCACAGGCTGTTCCTGTGTTCCTTCCCTGACCTCCCACACAGTCTATCCAAAATGGCAATAGCCTATCCTAATGTAGACCTCACCAGCTTCTATCTTGGCACCATCATTCCTTAGCATTACAGATCTCTCCTCAATTTCACTCCACACCTTCAGGAGAGTGTTGCCAGGCTGAGATGTAATTGTATTCTGGCAATTTGTTTTACCAAAGGCAAACCCAGTCTGCCAGAGTTATGAGGCTTTAATAAAGGACTTTGTGGGTTGTGACATATTCTGTGAACAAAGGCCTGCAGATCACTGTAATCACCATGTCTTTCAAGACTACCATGTACTCATAGATGGCCTATGGTGGATAGTAGAGCACAGCACAGTCACTAACTTTATACCATTGTTAAGGGCAGCCAAAGAACAGGGAGCCTTTGGCTGGTGAGCAGTGCAGAAATGAGTCCCAGCCATAAAATATGTAGAAGGGCACCAGGAAGTGGGGTGAACACAGGAACAGCTGCAGGGGGCTCAGCTGTGAGGGGAGATGTATAAATGCTTTTCAGAGGATGCCATAAAATAGCCTGGAAGACCAAAGCAGCAACTGGAAGTGCCTGTCAGAGTTCAGTGTACAGGTTGCATAGTGAGGACATGGATATTTAATCAACTAACTAAGTCCTGAAACTGCTAAACATTATGACAGTGGTTCAAGTTAAAGAGGAAAGTACAAATTGAGTTTTGTACTAACTCTTCAAAAGATCTGATCTTGCAAGTTGCAGAGAAAAAGGGACAGATAACCCATCAGGAAAGATCTGTTTTCTTGGAAAGCTGACGAGAACACAACTTATTTACCATGCACCATTCCTCAGGTCTAACTTACATAAGCCATTCATCATACCCACCTCCCCTCAAATCTGCTGATGCTGCCAGGTAGGCAAAATTATCCAGGCTGATAACATCAATGATGGGACTCACTACTCGGGTATAATCCTGAGGGAAAGAGAGAAAGGGGGGGGAAAAAAGGAGTCAGGCTTTCTTGAATGTCTGGCAAAACTGCCAGAGATTAGGAAACACAAAGCTGCACATGTAAATCTTTGTCTGGTTTCTCAATATGATTCTGGTAGCTGTGCAAGGGATCTTTGGCCACTAAATCCAAACATGGACATGGTGGCTACTAGCCAGCTGCACTCCATGAGTGTGGGGAATGGAATCGGACTCCAACACCTAGGAATGCTGCTAAGAAACAGCTCTCCATTTCCTGCCCAAGCCACAGGGCATCAATCACTGTCCCAAGGATTTTGTGTTTGCTTTTCATATCTATTGACAGCACATCTTCTGCTCAGCCATCCTTGAATTTACTGTCATCAGCCTAGAAATTATCAAACTCTTAGTAAAACATTTTCCTAAGCAGTACTATGAATCACGACCCCACATATAAGATTCATAGTGCAAGCTTTATAATACATATGACACATTGTATACATTATAATATCAAGACATTGTGAGTACTTTATTGCCATTAAAACATATAGACATTTCCAGTTTTCTTTTGTGATCCTTTTACTAAGTAGAAGTTGAACAATTTTTCAACATCATGAGACAGGGCATTAAAGACAGTGTTGTGACAGCTGACATGTAAGATGAAACTGAGCTGGCAATGCCAGAAACAGCACCTTGTTATTGGACAGCTGCCAGTATCAGTGCCTTTCCTATCAAACCTTCATTTTGTGCCATACAATAGTTCCTCATGATGTACCACACTTGGCTAGGATGGGACATCCTTGATAAGAGGATTCATGTTTTTTCCCTTCTGAGCTGTGATGGTTGCCCAGCCAGAGTGTGTCTGCCCAGCTTGAGATTCCAGCACCCACCTGGCAGCCTGGTGCGCCAGCCACTACTCCAACCAATGAGTGCCAGGACTGGCTAGGGCAAGACTGAAATCTGAAATAGGATGCACATCAGAAACGTAGGAAGTAGGTCAGAAACCAGTTGACTTGAAATCTGCTCACCAAAAAATTTATATACTAGAGTTAGCACACAGGCTTTTGCAATTTAGACCCTTCCCTAAAGAAATGAGTAAGATTCTTTCTGCTTAGGAATCCCGATGCTGGTGCTGCAGTTTGACTTAAAGACCAAGAAGTAAACATTTATGGGCTTTATGGAACAAGAATAAAAAGTAGAAGCTTTTAAGTCATCAATTCTGAAGTTTCACCTTCTTCTGCTCCTTCATATTAAGCTAATCAGACATGCTTACGAAGCATCATGAAAGTCTCCACCCTTTCTCCTGAGGCTCTTCACTTCATGGGATCCTCCTTTCAGAGGAGAATCATCACGGCCACTTGCAAGCAGGGCTTCTCCTATCACCTCTCCCCTGCCTTTTCTTCCAGCAGAGCTGTATGATCTCTCTCTCCAGCTCTACAGTGCAGTCAGGGTGACAGCTGCTAGTATTTCCACCTCATTTTCATTCTTCCAGCTTTACATCAATCCTTTGCCAAGTGAACCATCAAAGGGATATCCCTGCACTCACAGGCAGCTTTTCTGTGATGCAGGTAATTATGATAGCAGCTCAGTGGGAACATTAATGGAAGGAAAATTTTGGCCGTGACAAGGCAGAGGGGAGAGTTCAGGAGCAGGGGAGATGGAAACCATGGAAAAATTGCACAATGTATGCTGCCCAAGGGGCTGTCCTACATGCAGGTGAACAGGACAAGGAAGCACAATGCCTGCAGGAGACAAGAGGTAGAAGTCGGTGGTTCCAGCATTCAGCATTGCATCCCATCACTCTGCACCTCCTGCCTTGTCACACTGGCAGAACAGAATCCCATCAGGGATCCCTTGCCCATCTAGCTCAGGCTGTACTTTCCTCTGTAACAGCCTGCCTGAGGAGCACCTTGGCAGGCCTTGTTCTCACCAGTTCTGATGCATGTGAGGGCAGGGATCCAACAGCACAGGCCAGCTCCATCCATCCCAGAGTGGGACGTGGTGCTCACCTCTTTCACCCTCTGAAGCATTGGCTGCAGCCACTCGCTGTTGACTTCACAGTGACTGTCCAAGAAGGTGAGGATGTCAGCAGCTGCCACTTCAGCTCCTCGCACGCGAGAGCGAATCAGGCCTACGAGGAGAAAAGGACAGCAAAGGAGCAGGAAGGTGAGGAAAGGAAACATTTGAGCCTCCTTCCAAAAAAATACTGTGTGGCCATTACAGGGGAAGAGCAGGTGATTCTCCTGCATCACATCTCCATCAGGAGCAGAGAGCAGCTTTAAAGCAGGGCATACCCTGGGGACAGACAGAGGAGCCCTCCCAGCACACAATGAATGACCTCTCCTGTCACTTCTGTCCATGACACAGAACTTCCACCTGGCTCCTTGCTCTTCCCTTCCAGCCCTCCCCACAGACACCTGGCTGCTGCCTGCTCACTCACTCTCCCATTGAGCACCCTGCTGCCTCCATCACCACTTCCCCATGGCCAAATTCTACTCCCTGCTTTTTTGCTTTCCTTATTGCTTATGTGCTTTGCAGAGATATCAGCCTGTCTCTCAGATGACTCCTTACTTTCTTACAGACCATCCCACCATGTGGGATGTTCTTGGTGAAATAAACAGTGATTTTTGTCTCTCCTTCTAGATCCTCACTCCAAACCTGCTGTGCACTGACAGCTTTAGAAATAAGCCAGCATGTGAGTCAAACTAAAGAGCAGCTGGGAAAGTCAGTCATTTATGCATATAGTAGATACATGAGAAAAAACTTTCCTTAATTGTATCTCTTCATGATAGATAGAAGATTGTTTTTCCTTCCCCCACGACGCCTACACAGCTTGTTATCTAGTGCTTGAAAGTGCAAGAGTTAGCTTGTGTTTAAAAGGACAAGACTTACATCTGGATCTTTATTCATAAAGATCTTAAAATGTGGTCTTTGTTCCAGCCAAGGTATTTGGACACCACTTCTCATTATTTAAGTATTACATGAGACCCCTGAAGCCTGAGACTTGATAAGCTGTGCTCTCCCTCCACAGAGTTTCCAAATGCTTATACTGAAAAAACAAACTCTAAGAAAAAACACGCAAGCAGCTCAGAGGCAACCAGGGTCATGTGAAAAAATAGGCAAAATCTTTGTATGTAGAAAGCTTTCCACACTCACCTTCTCGATGATTGTTTCGTAGACACTTGACCTTTGGGATCTTGGTAAGGAGCTGGCAGTCTTCAGCTTGGGGAAGGCAAAAAACACATTTGGCACACGTGCATGAATTATTTGTCTTTAACAGAGAGCCCCAATTAACTGTCCTCCTGCTTCTCCATGGGAGGGGAAATTCTGCTTTCACTTTACATCACATTAATCGACTGGATGGCCTCAATCCTGTTGTCTATAGAAGAGCACTGCCTGCCTGCTGTTCTCAGGCAGATGAGCCTGTGTTTCCCAATCCTCTGAGCAGCCAGGCCTCCATCTCCCCTGCTCAGCATTTCACAAGAACAGTGGGGCATGTGCTGGCAGCATGGCACTGGATACTAAAGAAATGGAGGAAACACAGGGAAGCAGGACTGCAAATCACCAAAGTGAAAAAGAGAGTTCTGTGACATAAAGTGATCTTATCCATTCTCTTTCCCTTCAGTGGCTCATCTGGGCATTTTCTGCCATTTGTTCTCAGGGCAGTTTCCACTTGATTTTATTTAATAAAGGCCACTGGGATGTGACCTGCTTCCTTGGAGACACCATCACATTGACACATCAATGCCTGACCAAGGGCTTTGCTGGCAGCTTGCCAGAAACTCCTGGCATCCCTCATTTACATTACCTAGGGAAGGTGAGGGAGGGGAACATGTGCTGAAGTGACTTCATTAAGGTGTCTCAGGGAAGTGGCTATATTCACAAATATCCAGCTGCCAGTGAATAAATAAGAGCTTTGACAGGATGGAACCTTTTAAAAATCTTTCTATTTACTGAGGAGCCTAAATGGGAATTTCTGGTTGAACCCTGTGCAGAACAGGTACCAGAAATCCATCACTGTTGATCTGGAACACTTTGCTCATTAAGAACTGAATTTTTAGGTGCAGAATGTGGAACATTTAGGATTGTTTGTTGGAAGTGCTCAGAAACACTAAACTTAAACAGCTGAGCACAACTCAGTACTTATTCAAAACACACTGTAAGGCCCTCAGAAACTCAAACCCCTAATCTCAGCATCCACCTTTAAAAACATGGGGTTTTTTGTGACCAAAGCTACATAAGCATTAAGCTGCAATATCAAAATAGCATTGTTTCCTTACCTCAGCAGGCCAAGGTGGGCATTCACAGCTATCTGTAAATGTTCTGAAGTAGTAATTATTGATTATTATAAATGGTATATAACTAGGTTTTCCTTGAATCTAGAACACATTGTGGGAGAAGCAAGAAGTCTTCTATCTCCACCACCTCACAACTACTACACAACAGCAACTGTACAGACAGAAAGACTCCCAAGCCTTCAGTCTGCAGGTCTGGTGGAACTGATGCAAGAGACACTCCACCCCTGTACCAAGCTGCAGAAGAAACTATGGTGCTGTCCAAAGCAGTAACTCTTCCACAGCTTCCCACAGGGTCACCTGGGATCCCAGGCATATGGAGGCAGACAGCCAGTCTTGCCTCAGCCTGCCTGCAGGACCCCAGGCAGGAACTTTCTGTACCCTCCACTGCATCCTCTTCTTGCCTCTTGGTCTGTAAGTACCTGCTCTGCTCATGCAC
The DNA here is from genome assembly GCA_013397245.1 of Thryothorus ludovicianus. Taxonomy (NCBI): domain Eukaryota; kingdom Metazoa; phylum Chordata; class Aves; order Passeriformes; family Certhiidae; genus Thryothorus; species Thryothorus ludovicianus. The sequence goes on from VZTB01007441.1 coordinate 207,829, forward strand.
ACCATTCCTATGTATATAGCTGTGCTAAATGGCTCACCAAATGGTGCACATTGAAACTCAACAGAGATCTCTGACAACCTAGCAAAACTGCCACGCTGACATGGAAAGGAAGACACAGTGGAAAGAAAAAAAGAGGAAGAAGCTCTGGCCTCTGCCATACACAGACATTAAACACAGACTTACTTTCTTTTCTTTTTCTCCTGCCTACAGACAAGAGGGAATCTGTGAGGGAGGGGGACTCAACCGAGTAAAAAAACCCAAGGAAAACAGAAGGGAAGAAATAAGTGTAAAGGAAATAGGTCCAAACTTACGATCCGAGCTGAAGTCATCTACCAAAATGATCTCCTGGATGAGACTGGGAGGGGTGCGGTTCAGAACACTGCAGGGACCCAGGAAAGAAAAAGCCACTCTGTGAGCTGCCACAATAATGACAATGTCAAGACACAGAAATCTGCTGTGCTATGCATTACAGCAGAAATACCAAACTCCAGTAAAGTGGAAGCAGTGACCTTGCCCTTGTAACAGTGTTCATTGGCAGGACCCAACTGCAAGTGAGAGTATCCCAGAGAGCTATGGCATCTCAGCCAGACCTAACAAGGACTCTCAGCCAGGAGTTGACTGTGGGACTTGCCTGGGGCAGCTAGCAAAGGATGCTGCAGCATGTTCTGCCCCTAAACAGAGGTGAAATGGAGAGAACCACCTGTGCTGAGGCATTCCCATCTGCCAGCCTCTGGGTAAAAGTCATCACTGCTGGAGAGCAAGGAGCTCTATCTCAATGCAATAGGTGTGACCTGCCTGGCCTTTCTCACCGATTCCCTTCCTCTGAAGGAAATACTGTCAATATTCTGGGTTTGGATTTTTTTTTTCCCCCTCTTTCGCTTGTTATCTTTCTGTTTTTCAAATCAGCACCACACCTGCTGAAAGCACCTCCTTTCCTCAGGCTGGTTGCACCATACCATGTAACACCCTCGGATCTGCAAAGAGTTTGCATCTGCAGGACACACATGAGGAAAGCAGAGAAAAGCTTCTGCCCTCCTCAGACGTCGAAGTATTCTGGTACTCCAGAGACTGAGAAGTTTGGTTCTGACTTCTTTATCAGTCTCATTCATTTAAAATGCTTGAACTCTTTTTCCATGAACTTCTTCAAATCTTTCTCCTGGCTTTACTACCATCACACAGCATATTCCCCCATCAAGCCTCCTCCAATGCCTCTGTGCACAGGTAGGTCCTCATTAACTTCAACAAGGTCACTCAGTCATGCTTAGCCAGTCCAATGAAGAGGGCAGTTATGCAAATTTTCATACTAAAAACAGAAGCAAACACTATCCTCCTAGTTCAAGCAACCTGTCTCATTTCAGAGGCACCCGTTCTTTTGAGCAATACTGGAGAAAAATTTCTGGCTATTTTTCTCTTTTGGATTTTGTTGTTGTTTTATATAGGAAGTATACAAAAAGAATAGGCCCATATCCCCAGGAATGAAGGTGTAGAGAAATAAATTGCCACCTTGTTAAATAACACCATTGATGGCTTTGCATACAGAGCCAAAGTTCCCCTCAGTTTGGAAGTTTTCTGCTTTCTCAAACAGCAAAATTCTGACTGTTCTGCTGCTCAGTATCACATCCCACACTATTTCAGATTCACATTGCTTTATACGCCTCTGATAGTATTTGTATTTTGAGCTTACATGTCCCTAGATGACTGAGCTTGCATTTTCCAAAGCTGACTCTCATTTGCTTCTCTTGGCTCATGTCTCCCTGGATCCTCTAGTATGGTGGGGTGGGAGGTGGGGGGGATGTTCCTGTGCCATTCTAAGTGCAGCTTCTCTCAGCACAACCACCATCTGCATATTTTACAGACAAGGTTGCCCTGCGCTGAAATTCTTGTTTGTGCAGACACAATGCAAAACAACCTAGACAGACTGCAGTATAATGGCTGCAAAATGGTATTCTACACCTTCTTCCACTAGCTTGACTATTGCCAATGCTCACATTTTCTTCACAAGCTTCAGGTCTTTCAACTCAACATAACTGGGAAAAAAGCCCCATTTTGTTCTCTGTTCTTTACATCTCCAGTGATTACCCAGCAGAGAGAACACATTCCTTGAGGAGTTCACAGCTCATTGTACAGTGCCCTGTTCTTCTCTCAGCTCTGCAACAACTTGCTTAGATCCTTGGGAAAGGTACTTAATCTTTGCATTTTGTCGTCCCTGTCTTTTCAGCAAGGAGCACAGTAATCCTAATATTTCCCCTTACTGAGGTGCAGAGACTGCCATGACAAACACTTTTAGGCACAAAAATGTGTTATTAGAATTTCAAAATCCAAATGACTATTGCCTTTTACAGCAGAAATATGGACTGTTTCCCTCTCATTTCATGGATTCCCTATCTCCTTTGCCTTTTCTCACAGCTTCCCTCTTCTTTTAGTATCAGAGTCCTTACTCTGTTGCACAAACGTGAAATCAGCACTGCCAATGAGTTTCTCTCTTCTGTCCATCCCCCCTGCATTCACAAATAATCCTGTTTATTCTGGATGTTAGCAGAAGAGTATATTTTTTCCTTTTCTCTAAAATAATATCCTTTTTGGCCATTATTTAAATTGTCATTGTAATAAGAGGCTACAATAAGTGCTCTAGCATTGCAACAGTATCCTCTTAATCAGAATTTTTACAGGCCCTCTGCATAGGCACTGAACCACTGACATCTGTTCAGATCCGTTCACTTAGAGCCTGACAATTCACCTTTATTTTTGCACCAAAACCAAAAGGTCCCTGCAATCATGACTTTCTGAAATCAGAAAGAGAGGGATCAAACAACAAAGCACTTGACTTCTTCTTCTGCAAGAATGATCATGGCAGCAGAAGTGATGGTATGGCTTAACGATTAATCATGCATAGACATCAATCACATAAAATGCCTTTTGAGTGACAATTGTTTCTGAAGGAGAACAGAATGCCAAGCAAGTGACAGATTTGAGAGTGACAGCTATGTCCTAGCAAGGAAGAGATCAAAGCAGGCAAGCAGCTCTTGACTGACACACATCTCCTGCAGGACTGAGGATGCCAGCAACAGGCTATTTCAACTGGCATGTTCACAGGTTTCATCTGGTAGCCCATTTCCCTTTTTTTTTTTCATCCTATTCTCCTTCTTTAGACTCTTGCTGGATATTTTCAACCTGTTGTCTTCCTCTAGACTGAAAATATACCGTTGGAGCCCATACTAGAAGGCAAGTAAGCAGCTCATGCTGCACTGAGGACCAGAAGGGACAAGCAACAGGGTGCTTGAGGAAATATGTTATTCCTCCTCTCTGTCACTCCTCTATTTCCTCCTCTCCCTCAAGCATTTCTCCCATCCTCAAGGAGCAACAACAGCACATCATTCTCGTTGCTTCCACCCAGCAGCAGCGATCCCAGGGACAGGAGGGAGAAGTAGGTAACTGCTGAGCTGCCAGACACATTGAAGTCCATGTGTTCACATGTGCATGTGCAGTTAGTGAGAAGGGTGTGCAGATCAGGATCTGGCCCCTAGAGCTGCCAGGTTTAGAGCACCCTGAAATAAGCCTGTGATGCAGGATTAATTTCCCAACATCTTTTGGTACCAGCATTGCCACTTAACTGTTGAGTTACCTTGCAGTAAGCCAGTACCTGGCTCAGGGGAGAAAGAGAACACTTGGGCTCCCTCTGGGTTTAAGATCAGTTCAATCCTTTCAGTTCAGTACCCTTTTCACACATTTCATCCTAGAATTCCCCAAAGTGGAAATGGCTGGTTTTTGAGTGCCCAAATTCAGACATTCAAAAGGCACACTTGCAAAGACCTCACGTATGAAAATTTCAACTGATATTACATTTCCTACTCACCTCAAAAAATTAAGCTTCTAAAAATGTTTCAGACATATAAAATTTTGCTTTTAGTGCTGCTCATTTCCATCAGTCGTCCTCCTTCACACCCATTTCTCTTACAGCATCTCCACAGTGTAATCATGATAACTGAACTTGGGAAAATGCCCATAATAACAGTGGAATCATATTTAACTTTCATCAAATGCATCTCAAATGGTTCATTCTAATTATCCAAATAATCATGCTCTACCTGGTTTAAGAAAGCTCTTGCAGACATAGAATTAATGACAAGCTGCAAGCCTGACTAGTCAGCAGGTAAGCAGGCAGAGCAATTTTACACTTCCTGTTGCTTAATATCACTGTGGTCCTCAGCAGACTCCCAGCAAGGCCATAAACCCAACAGAACAGAACAGTCCTGTCCCTTTGATACTTGACTTATCCTGAAGTGCCAGGGATGCAAAGTAATTACATAGCACTGGTGCACTGACTGTGTATGTGACTTGAGCAACAATTACACTCACAGCAGTAATTCAGTCTAGCACATTCAGATGAGTTTTGCTGTAAGATGGGGCTCTCAGGTTACAGAAGAGGCCCTGAAGAGCTCTGTTAAATCCAAATCCCTCTATAACTTCAGTATCAATCTGAAAGTCAGACTTATGCCTATGCCTCTTCTAGCAGTGCAGCCATGATGTGACCCTTTACCTCTGTGTATGATTGTCAAACCTTCAGTGCTCAAAGACAAGGCTACTAGCCAATGCTTGGTTGTGTGGCCCTGCAAATACTCTAGAGTCCAAGAAGAACTCAGCCTTTAGGATCTCTCATAAGATAGGGATAAATTACTGACACTTCTGATGTGATTTAAGGAAGGAGTAAATCCATCTCATGCACTGGCTGTAAATGTTCTGGAAATGAAGACCCCAGCTGTAGCCAGAGGTCTGTGAGGAAATTCCATCCACCACACCATTCACAGCAGAGTGTGGCCAGTTCCTCTCAACAGCACTCTTCCTGTGGCAGCAGCACAGCAGGGACCAATCTGAATAGATGGGTCACCCATTTTTCAAAGTCTTTGTTGAGGGTCCTGATTGCAGGAGACCACATCTGAAAGACTGATATAATATCACATCATAAGTGTAGTGTCCAATTCTGGGCTTTCCAGGACAAGAAAAAGTAGGACATACTACCATGGTTTCTCAGCACTATTTACTGCCTGACCTATGACTGAAAAAGTAGAACTCTCCTCCAGCTACCCTAGCAACACCATGAGTCCAAACAAATCAGCCCATTTTCTAGACAGTGACTCTGCAGAACTCATTGTATGTTCCAAATGAAAAGAAAATGATAGAAATAAAAAGACAAAAAGTGTCAATGCAATATATACAGGTCTCTGGAAACACAATAGCACCAAACTTGGTGGCAGAACCCCAGCCTTCTAGACATGAGGCCAACTTGAAAAAGCCTGTTCTTTATTCACATAGCACATTTCTTTAAGTCCACAGGACCTGTCAAGGGAAGAAGTGGCAATGATGAATAATGCATTCCTGTTAGTGATACCATCAGCTCAAACTGCTACACAGACAATTCACTCTCCCTTCAGCCTCAATAGGCTGATCCTGGGCCTGCTTGCAGGCTTCAGAGACACTTTGAGAAATTAGTAAGTCAGAGGACATTTTTTATTGTGGTTACTAAATGGAAAAGAGCCTCCCTGGGTTCTGTGGGGGTGATGGAAGAGGGCACTGAAGGAGCAGCTGGAACATCACTTTGTGGTACAGATGACTGCAAGCTTTCATCTATTTGGGGCTGCTAACAGGCCCTATGCCACCTATTTACTTAGCTAGATTTGGCCACTGCTGACACTCAGATATGAGGAGACACTGGTACAAGATAGCAAGTGTCCTGCAGGCTCAGCAGGAGCTGCGTGCAAAGCCCCAGGGAGCACCTGGTGGGCCATCAGGTTCAGCAACTGTTTTCCAGCAAGGGACCCTGAACAAGGGCTCGGTCTCCCTGAGACTTGTTCACCACTTTGTGCTTGAGAGACTTGCAAGTTATGCTCCTGCCTACACTGAGCCAGCCACAGCTCCCATAACATGTGCCCTAGGAGGGAGCTGGCTGCTTATTTCTGTGTATGGAACACAGTCCCTCCCAAGCCTCCATCCTTCTGCTGTGCTCTCTTTGGTCCCTCCTCACTCTTCCAAACCAAGCTCACACAGATTGTTCTCACCTATGGATGCAGGGCCAGCCACCCTTTCTTGCTGCCCGTTGTTCCCCTGATTGGAGCCATACAGTGGCTAACTGCAGACCTGCTATGCATTTGAGGATTGGCCCACAATGCCAATCCCAGCCTCTGGCCTGTCCTAGTGGGCCAGCTTGAGAGCAGAACGCTATCACTTGGGAAACTGCAGCCACCCTGCTTATCTAGCTGCTGCAAAATGCCTGATTTTCCACGAGAGCACTCCCAGACTCTCCCACCTAAGCCCAGCACCCCAGCTGAACTCACCTCTTCACCGTGCGGAGCAGGGTAGACCGCGCCTCATTGTGGAAGGTGATGATGAGACTGGTGGCTGGCAAGTCAGTGTCATAGTGTACAGAAGTGCACCTGCAGCACAGGAGAGCAGAGGTTTAAGCCAAACATCACCCAGCAGTAGCCACTGCAGCACTGTACCTGGAATTTCTAATGAGAGGGTAATATGCTAAAATCAGAATCAGCACAGTTGAGCTGCAGCAAAAGAAGCCTCAGCAGCCCCTGCACCAAGGCTGGCAGACCTTAAAAAGAACTGTGCCTATTGAAAAGCAATGTTTGGAGGCTGTAATACTAAACTCATAAAACTGATGCTAAGGAGGGTTTTATGCATGTGGGTTTTACAGTGAACTAAGCTTCAGTCATGGATTCTAGTCCCTGGATTTACCTGTGATTCACATGAAATCTTGTTTATTCATGCACAGGACATGGACACACTAAGGATCCATGGAGCTGGTACACCCAGGCACTGCTGTATAAAGCACTCCAAATTCTTTGGACATAAACTTTACAGAAAGGAAAACACTAGCTGTGATCTGTGTTGGGGAGTGACTGAGGCTCAACACTAATGGACCCAGTGGCAATGAAGAGCAATTCTTTCTATCTTCTCATCTGACTTTGTAATGTTAGGTACATACATACATACACACATTCTCAGAACCAAGGCTTAACTTGCACCAGGCTGCTTCTCCCTGTGGAGAACAAAGTTTCTGTGAGGGGAATAACTCAGATGTGCATCCTGAATCCAATCTGGCAGATGCTAAGCACAGCTGATTTGGGCTGACCTGCTCCTCCAAAGTGTCTGCTTTCTTACCTTCCAGACAGTGTCAAACTGCAGTCAGTCTGCTCTAATTTCCTGTATGATGAAGAAACCTACTTTTAACAGCTCAAGGCTTTGCAGACTGAATCTCCATCCTGAGAGGGAATACAATTAGTTTCTTAGACCCACTACTTATACTTCCACATTTACTTACTATTCTTTTATGACTATTGCTAAACTGATACTGGTTTTATCATCACTTTCACTCCTGTTGGTTTATGACATTTTCATTGCAGTGTTTTTAAGGGGACAGTAATTTTCAAGTATATAGAGAAATGTGATAAAGACTAAAGTGGGTAACATGAGAACAGACCTGAAACAGACCACATTTATTATTGTTTCAAAATAACTCCATGACGTAATGCATAAAAAATGATTAAGGAATCAGGAAGTGGAAAAGCAGAAGAGGCTGATATATGTGTTATTTGGGGAAATTTTCCCAATATTTCAGCATTACTACGGCATCACAGAGAAAAAGGACAAGGTTTGCACTTGAAAGTTGACCCTCCCTTTGCCTTAGATCAAAGAAACAGCTACATGCTAAGTCAGAAGGAGCTTGTAGGATGTGAAATCAAGTATGTCCATGCTCTGGCGTGAGTGCCTGAAGAAAAATTGATATCTTAGTGACCTACAGACTCCCTCCATTCCTTAAACAAAGAGCCAGGTCCACAATCTTGTATCAGCTGAAATAAGTCCTCATCCTGAGTTGCCATTCCAGCAACAATTCCAATATTTTTATAAAATAACACAAGATAATCAAACATAGATTGCTCATTCCCAAATTCCTCCCCATAAAGGGGAGAAACATGGAAACAGGTTTATTTGTTCTGATTATATACTACTTTGGACTCTCCATTACTCAAGGGAATCCTTGAAAAGCTGTGTCTGAAATGACTATGCATTTGCACACATATATTTTGCTCTTCTGACTGAAGTGCACAGATGAGGCTCTTCACAACAAGCATGCTCTGCACGCTATCACAGATCAAAATAAACAATAATTCACCTTTGAAGTGAGCTGGTTTTAGGCCAGAACACGACAGCAGATTAACAGAAAACAGCAATTCTGCATGGGAGGGAGACTTGTCAGCAACACAGAACATGGCACCATTGCCCCTGGGTCACTAGGAAGCCATCCCAAACACTATGCTGGAGAACAGCAGCACAAGACTTGGATCCCATAACCATGGTCCTGACTGCTTGCCTTCAAAAAGCACTCTGAGGGTTGTCAGTGCTGGCAGACTCACAAAGCTCCATGTCTCCTGGCATGCCTTTCACAATTTTGATCAAGTTAGATGCCTGGTTTCCTGCTCCTAGCAGCTGTGAAATGGGGCTTTGCAACCATACCATACCTAGAGCCATACACAGATCTAGGTAGAGTCTAGGACTGAAGTAGGCTATTGTACTCTATCCTATTACTATTAAAACTACAGTTTTTAAGAACCCTTTTGTACTAAAGTATTACCTTTTTGTACTCCAGAAACTACAAAAAAGTTACCCAAGCACTATTAGCAACTTAAGGAAAATATTTTTCAGCAGAATAAATACACCCTCAGTGAAACAAGGACAGAACAACAAGCACTTTGCAAACTACAGAACCCTGTATTTGCACGTTAGTTTCTTCCCAACCTCAGCATCCCTCATCCAGTGATCTCAGGCTGGAAAGGAGCACCAAAGCAGCTTCAGACAGCCAGGGCATAGCAGGTGAGGAACACCAGAGTAAAGCAAGGCTGCAACAAAGGTATACTTTGCAGCCAGGACAAAAGGATGCTGAGGGACGCCGTGAGTGTGGGAGCAGCTGGGCAAAAAACAACTGCCCAATGAGCAATCCAAGCAGCAGTGGAGGGGCTGTGCTAAAACAAGATGATGCTCAGACCTGGAAAAAGAGACATTAGAAAAGTCTCAAGCTGGCACTGAAGTAGTCAAAGTTCTCCAAGCATTTGAGACTTTTCCAGATGAACCATGAAATTCAGTCAAACAGTGGACCATAGCTGGCAAAGAAAACCTCAAAATATCCCTTGTCAACATTGCAGCCTGACCCTGGAGAGCAGCAGGCTCCCCACACCAAGCAGCAGGCACGGCCGGGAGCAGGGGCTGCAGGGTACCTGTAGTGCCTGGTGTCCCGGATGGGTCGGTCACTGCTGAGTTTGTCACTCTCCAGCTGGTTAAAGGCGTGCTGGCGGTAGGGGTCTTCTCCAGCCTTCAGCACCTTGGAGGACAAGTAAGCCTTCTCATCAAAACCCCGCCGGCTGCTCTTCTCTCCCTGGGGAGCCCTGGTCATCTAGAGCAGAGACAAGAACAGCAGAGCATCTGTGAGAGCAGCCGGCCCATGTTTAGACTGGGGTAGTAAATTCAGACATTGCCACACATCTGGAAGTCACTCAGGTATGGGGGGAGGCAGGATAGGCAAGAGCTTGGAAAGGAAAACAGGAGTCCTCACAGACAGGGTGTTAAAATTGCCATCTCTGAGGAAAATTGCAGGCTTTGCTATCCTTACTGACTGATCTTGGGATGAAAGCTGCTGTTCCTGATAGCACAGGCAGAGCCAAATTCCCTATAGCACCTGTTACACAGAATGTGTGAGACTGCAGGCATTTGGAAATCCTTCCAGGCAATGAATGTCTGAGAGCATCTCCAGCCAAGGTGGCTGAGACACGGTATTTTGAGGAATAGCAGTTTCAGCCTTTCAACAATCACTACCTCATACAAACACAGAGGTAGCTGATTGAAGGCGTTCCCTGCTGTGCCTTGCTCAGACTTGCCCAGTCTCACAGATGTCCCTGGTACAGCTGAAAGATACACGACTGTCCCCAGTACTCCACAAGATTTAAAAGACCAGGGCCATCCATCTCCTCTCCTCTCCTCTCCTCTCCTCTCCTCCCCTCTCCTCCTTTCTTAGGCCACAGAGCCAGCACAGTATCAGCACCTAGGGTCATCAGGAGGGAGGACAGGCACAGCTCTGGACCTCCCTTAGCTACACGATTCTGTTCGGAAACAACCTACAAACTCTAAAATATTTGCTTATAAAGTAATCAAGACTGTTTATACAATAAAAATAGTTCAACAAATTGTCTGTGGTAGCTGTTTGATAGACCACATCATGAAGAAGACAAAATACTCCCAGCCTTGCAAGAGAGTGCTAGAACTCCCTAAAACTGCTGCAAGAGGCAGATACCAGAACCTACACATCCCATTCAAAGCACTAGATAACCCCCAGATCTTGAGATCCTTTTATGTAAAATAGCTTGGATACGCTTTAACAGTAGGCTTGATCACATTTCTCTCTCTGTTAAATGTCTCCTTTTAGGAGATACAGAGAGAAAAGACCAGAGAATGGTCCCCAGTTTTACAAAGCAGGTTGGTTGAGCCATCCTAATGGTTTGGGAAAGAATTCAAGAGACCCAACACCACAGCAAATTCCTTAAGCAGAAGAGTGCTTAGAAGAACATTCATCTCTGCAACTTTCTCTGACAAGGGCTACCCTTCAGTGCAGACAGCCCTAGGAGAACCAGACAGTCAGAAAAGATGATGGCAAATGAAATTCAGCATAGAGAAGTGCAGGACAATGAAAATTAGAAAAAATAAATTGAACTACTCATGTACATTGATGATTTCAAATGAACCGTGACCACTCAGGCTACAGATCTGAGCATACCTGCAGACAGCTCAAATGAAACCCTGCACTCGGTCTGCCCAGATGGGAAATGTAGCAAATTGAGTGCACTGCAAATGGGACAGAGAAAAGTGAAACCATCGTGAGCAGTTGTATGAAATCAGTGACAGCTCAGCAGCCGTGGCCAGAACACAAGCTTTGTCAAACCTGTATCTGGAAGGAAGCTACTGGAGGATGAAGAGAAATTAGAGGTTAGGACTATTCCATTTGGAGGGAAGATGAATTAAGTCAGAAAAAAAAAAAATTAAGGTGGCCCATAAAATTATGTCTAATACAGTCAAAGTTAGACTGATGCTCAGATTTCCCTTTCTCACCATACAAGAACAAGGCAAACATCTTTACATGGGGAAAAAAAAAAAAAAAAAAGAGTTATTATTTTCAACACCGAGAAATTCCTTCAGCCACTGCACAACCAAGCCAGTGTTCATGGATCTGCCCTTGTGTAGGACACACATAGGCACACTCCAGTGGGTGAGTCTGCCTCTGCTCCACTCCTCCGAGCAGAGTGCCCTGCTCTGCCACCCCTTCTCCAGGGATGCTGCTGCCATCCCCTCTGCCCCTTGCAGTCACCACCACATTGTCTGGGCATGGCACTGGGTTACACGAACATCTTGGCTACTTTTACAGCTGGTTGCACAGACTGCTGCCTAGAATCTTCCTTGAATTTGCATTTCTAGTATGATGAGAAAATAATTACTTTCATGCTTCTAAAAACCGAAATGTTTTCTTTCCTTAAATCATACAAAGAGTTTTGTCAAACTCAGCTTTTATTACTCTTTTTCCTTTTGCCCTAGAAAATAATGCTGATTTGAAGCAAAAGCCCAGCTTGTCACACACCTTTAAATATTTTGCACTCACTTGCTTGGCCTTTGATACTTATCTCTTGCCCCTCCATGTCCCCTAAAAGCAACAGCTGTTTTTGGTTTATGTTGCCAGGAGCATATTAGAAAATGCTGGAAATGACAACCTATGTTCAAGAGACACTTCTCCCAGGACAGTGAGAGGGCTGGGGGTGCCTATAGTGGGGAGCAGGGTCTGGCAGCTGGGTATGACCCTATGCCCCAGCCAGAAGTGGGCACCAGGGCGGGAGCACCGGGACAGCCCCATCCCTGGGAAAATCGGGCACCTCTCTCGGGAGGGACAGGATGAGGGCCCACCTTGGCAGGGCAGGGCTATTGGGAGTTGGAGACCAGATCCTGCCGCAGCATCACTGGGTCAGGGGCTATGAGATCCCGGGGTCCTGCCCACGGGCAGGGAGGGGAGGGTCCCGGAGAGTGGGCAGGGACAGGAAGGCCCTTTATTGCTATGACATATTTAAACTTGAACTATTAGGGGTAATTCTCCTAGATACTATGGTCCTCATGTTACTTACACATCAAAAAGTGGTAAAAGAGCACTGGGAAATGATTGCCAGTTAAGAGTTAAGTCCCACTTGCAGTTTTATCTCCGACAGCATCTCTTTGCGCCCTCTTCAAAGAGGGGAAAAGGGAGGATTGAAAGGATGATTGCTAGGAGAGCCGGGCTTCAGCTTCCAGAAAGGCAGCTAATCAATAGATAATCAACAAGTAACCAAACATCCATCTGTGAGCACTAAGAAGATAACAAGGTAATAAACAGGAGCTGAGATTTGTCAAGACAGAGTCATGTCAGACCAACCTAATTTTCTTCTGTGATGGAGTAATCAGGCTCAAGGGTATGGAGAAGCAGGAGACAGATACATCATGACTTTGATAATGGTTTTGGTGGGTCCTGTTAAGATGTTGTCATTAGCAGGCTTGAAAAATAATAGTCTGGGTGAAACTACTGCAGAATGGGTGAAACTGGTTGGAAAGCTACTGGAGGAGAATAATTATTAGCTGTTCACTGTCAGAGCAGAGGGGTAACAGCAGGTCTTAGGGGTTTGTTCTGGATCCAGCACTATTCAGTATTTTCATAAATACCTTGGCTATTCAGATGCAGACGTTTGTCAAATCTATAGAAAATCCAGAAAAAATGTCAGACACATTGGGTAACAGGATTAGAATTCAAAATTATCTCAACACATGGAAAATACATCTGAAAACAGTAAAAGCAATTCAATAAGGGCACTGTGGACCTTTACAGTTCATCCAGTCTGTGCTGATACAAACATGGCAGAGACAGCATGATAACAACTCTCAGAAAAGCCCTAGACATTACAACTCATTACAAACCACACGACAGCAAAGTCAGATTAAAAAAACAGAGTAAACACAATCCAAAAGCAAATACAAAGCTTATCTTAAAGGACTGACTTGCTTTATCAGATTATATTCCTAGAACGTACCTGTTGCACTGCAGGACATTTACTGCTGTGAAGTCAAATGATACCTGACAGGAACAGTACAGGTTCTCTGTGAAACCCTTCTCTCTGAGAAGGGCAGACTAACGTCTACCCTCCTCTTCACTTTAGCACCTCTCACTTCAGGAAGAAGTCAATATAAGCAGATATTAGTATATTAAAAGCACATTATGTACAGCAGTCAGAGTGCAGAGTCAAGAATTTTACCATACCAATAGGACAGTTCATACCCCTAGGTCCTTTATGTAGTTACACACCCTGTATCCCCATGCTTGGGACTGGAACTACAAGTACAAGTTAGGGTAGGAGAAGAGCCCAGTTCCTCATGACTGATGCTCTCTGATAGATTAAAAAAAAAAAATTAAAAATAAAAAAAGCTACATGAAAGCAGAAATAAATGAATAGGCACTGGAAATGTGAGTGTCTAGACAAGGGATTAGCAAACAGTTTGCACAAATTAAGTTTTGTCCCAAACATTGCTGAGATCTCCAAAAAAATACACATATCAAAATTTCAGGAAATAATGTAACCGTCTAATCTTACTTTACCATTTTTCATTTTCACATATGCTGTTCCTTTTCAGAGACAGAACAGACTCAGATGCTCTTCTGCTGTTGAAAGCATGCTCCGATTTGTGTTTTGACATGGTTCAAGAGACCAGAAACTATTTAAATAGCAAAATTAACTTTGTAAACCAAGGATTAAGGTAAAGGAATGAATGCTATGCATGTCTATGAAAACTTGAGAGCCTCATTTCTCAACTAACACAGGGATACTCCTCTAAGCCTGATTCCTTGTGAAATAGCAAGACTATAATAGAGACAGTGCCATTCATCTCTGTGCATTGTCATAGTCTGCTGTCAGACACAGGCACACCAGCCGCCACATCGTGCTAACAGCCACTAACACCAGAGCTAGGGAATTCAGGGTCCCAAGGTGCATTCTTTTAACAGCAGGCTTGGCCAAATTCAAAAAGAATAACCATACTCCAGGAGTCATGAGGAATTACTACTTAACTAGAGTAAGGTATGTAAAACTCTCAAAGGTAAGTGCAATTAATCATTTTGCAGATATTGTGAAATTAGTTCAGCAGCAGTTTTATGTGACAGGACATATACTTTGCAGCTCTTGCACTTCTTACAAGGGTTTAGTGCCAACACAACAAATGGAGCAGGGGTGCCACGCTTCTCCTTTGTTTTAAGCTCATTTTCATAATTGCCTCGGTTCTGTCAAATCCCAGAAGTGAAAAGCACCAATTCCAAGCCATCCCTACTAAGTGTCTTTACATGGAAGATCTAAAAGACACAAAGCAAGCCAGGGAGAAACAACTTCACCAAACCTTCTTCCCTCTTGAGGCCCCCCCTTCAATTTACCCCACTGCCACAGCCTCACACACTGTGCCATGACGCCCAACCCTCCCAGCACCTCCCTCCCAACCAGCTCTGTATGGCCAACTCCCCCCAGCAGATTCCTCCCTTCTGAACTGGCTTAATGCCAAATTCAACCCATCATATTTAGATACAAACTTGCTGGCTGTGCAAATCCCCATCCCTCAGAACAAAGGTTCACCTCTGCAAACCCCACTGGAGCTGTTGGGGACTGCATGGTGTGACATCTCTCTGTAGCCTCACTCCACATTGTCCTGGTGACCTGAAGAAAACAGCACAACCCCCAGCAGTGAGATGCTGGGAAGCAGAGCAGTGCTTGGGGATGCTGCAGAGACAGGTGCTGCTCAGTTCTGTAATCTGTAATCCATACGCTGGCACATGGATGGGCCATGACTGGCACAGATCAGGGCAGGACCGAGAGCTGCAGCAACTCCCAAAACATCCCGAGGGAACAAGCTACTCTCTATGGGCTGAACCCAAAGACCACGTGAGCTAAATGCCTGTTGCCAAAAGCATTTGCTTCAGAGGGTGTTTTGCATTTCCAGTTCGCACGAGGAATCCCAGTGTGCACATGGCTTTTGTTATGTCTCATGAAATAGTCCATACATTTCTCCAAAAAACTGTTCCTAGTCCTCAGAGACAAAAGCCTGTGCCTGACAGCACAGGGCCTATTTTATTCATGCTTTGTTAAACTGTGTAAAGCATTTTAAACGTGGTTTGGGAAGCATGCACTTATGGAACTTCTACTATGAAATTTTAATAAAAATTACCACAGTTAAATAGAACCATCACTGTTCTTCGAGAAGTGCAAGTGCTGACAGCAGAGCCCAGAGACCAATTTGAATGTTTCATTTGTAGCTTGCACAAACTGGAGTAACGCAATGGAAAGAGTAAAGCAACTTGATCAGCTCCCATGGCACCTAACTGGTCACAAAAGAATTTCTATTGCTGTTAACACTGGGCAATCTTGAGGCCTGCTGCCAGTTCCAAACTGGAGACCAGCAGCGGGCACTTGGCAGGGGCTATTTCCAATGCCCCCTGAGAAGAGCCCATGGTCACCAGCTCACAGGGCTTCTCCTGGCCCTGTGACAGTGCTGTAGTTGCCATGGGATGGAGAAAGTGAGAAACAGAGGTTGTCTGCTAGGGTTTGCTTTCCAGTACTGATGCTTGCCCAAAGTGCCTCTCCACCTCCCTACTCTTTTCCATAGATGGATACACTTGATAGAAGTGGGCATTTATTTTCTGGGCATTTTTTGCTCTCTGTGCATGCAGAGGCAATTCTCTGTCAACTCTGCAAGACTTTCATCTCATCTGTCTTCTGGTTTTGCCCTTAGAAGCCTTTTCTCTCTATGCCTATCTCATGACTAGAAAGTCATGCCATTCCACCAAATATTTTCTATTTTGTTCTTTTCTTCCCTCACAGTTTTGCCAGACACTGAGTTGTTGACAAGGAAAGCGTCCTTGAGAATCTGACCCGCAAAGGTGGAAATTCTTTTACAATTACAAGATAAGAGAAACAACTATATTTCTGTGTTTGGTTTCCATAGCAATGTTCTCCCCACAACCAGCAATTTTTGGATGCAACTTTCAGACCCTCCTCCAAGAGGTACAGAAGATAGTACAATGTATTCCATGTTATTGGCTACACCACGTATTAGGTGTACATCACAGGCTACCATCATGTCTGCCACAAGCAGTCATGGATTGTTGGTGTGAAGAATTTAGAAACAGGATGTTGCTGACTTACAGGTCACAACAGCGTGTGGATGGACAAGGTTTGGTCACTAACCTTCAAGGAGACATGCCGTGAGGTTTGACAGCTGGTCTTTTGGGCAGTTTAAGGGAAGAAAGCAACACAAGAGAGCAAAGCAGTGTGTGGGAAGTTTACAGGGGGAGCAGCAAAAAAAACCCCTTGAGTAATTAAATTACTGCCTCTATCATAAGCAGTGATTCTCTGATACCCTCATCCAACTTCTCAGGACACAGAAGGGTGGTGTCTGTCCCACCACACTCCCAGCTCCTTGCTTTCATGTGTAAGTACTCACAGTCTTGCTTCTGAGGCAGCCATGTGGCCTCTGCCTAATGATCCTACTTAGCCATCTCTTTAGAGTCTCTGTGGGGAAGCATCCTTCCCGTAATATTTCATCCAGATCCTGCATGTCCTTGTCTACAGAAGGGAAGAGATGCTTCCAGGAAGCATGGCTGGATCACTTTGCCCAGCTCTCAAGGACATGCAGTGCAGCATGGGTTGATAACTGGAGTACAGCCAAAAGTAACACAGAGTGCACAAGTGCCAGCACTACAGCACACATCAGTGTCATTCATTTTGCAAACAGCAGCCCCAAAGAGCATGGGGTACTTGCTGCTGTGCTGGTTACAGGAGCTCAGCACCACACTGTGTGCAAAGAAATTACTTCCACATGCAGTGACTGGCTACCACACCAACTAACCTCTCTCCGTGCCCACCTAGGTTAACAATCAATGCATAAATCACGCCAACTTGGATCCCCCTCCGAATACAGTCCTGATGTATATTCATAGTAGAATGATAACCTGAGAAGCTGGAATTTACTATATACAACCTCTCATGTGACAGGTGCACAATACTACTGTTGATCCTGCTCTGCTGCTGGCCAAGGCAGATATAGTATATAGAGATACAACACACAGCAAAAGGAGATTACTTCTATCAAGTGTGTCCATCTTTGGCCCAGCTATTCAATCCTGAGGAAAGTTTGGCAGTTAACAAGGGTTAGACCCTAAACAGTGCTCTGGCCCAGCTGCCCAGAGGCATTGCCCATAACTGGAAGGAGGGGACATGATGCCCTAAGGTATCCTTCTGGACTTTTGTTTTCAGGAGTGTTGAATAAAGCAAAGCAATGGAAGCAAAAAGGGCTTCAAAGACAGATGCCTGAGGGCACTCTCTTCCAAACAGCTTGGAGGAAATGAGGCTGCTCAGAACCATTGTAATTCAGACCCCAGATGAGGTAATGCAGTTGCCAAGGTGCATTTCTTCCCTCAGTTTGATGTCTACTGCACACGGATGTCTACTATGAAAATGTACAATATATTTTTTTTGTTTTAATATATTTACAACATTTACATACATCGATTTTGTATAAATACCCACATGTACAGACTTGCACACATCTGGTTTCTATGTTTGTTCAGTCTTTATCTCATACCCTGGAATAATGACATTTGCTCTCTATTCAGGAAACTTTGTTGTGACATGAATACTGCCACTTTTGCTCATAGAAATCTTTATGCTGTTGTACTCCACTCCAGGAGAAAAACAATGTGGAAAACCCCATGAGAAATAGTGAGTGGATGGTTTTCAAAATTGCTGACTACAATCACTAGACGGGAGTGTGAGGTCTGTAGGGTTGCTGTTCCCTGAAACAGCACTTGTTTTCCAAGCACATTTCTCTGTATCCATAAATATCCATGACAACATCTGGTGTCAGGGAGAAGAGAGACAGGACAGCACACTCTCAGAATACCTAAGGGACTAGGTTGTTCATGCTGGCACCCACACCAAAGCAGCAGCACTGTCAGAAAGAGACCCCAGCAGGTAGCTGGGGACACAGCGCCTCCGGGTATAAAGGTTTTGCACAGAGAAGATGGTCACATGGACATGAAGCTGTCTGCATTCAGACATCTGTTTAGTATCACACAGGAAATCTACTCAGCAAAAGCCATCCAGGTTACTTACTGTATGTAGGAATGCTGCTCTGCTAAAGGTCAAACCTACACAATCTTTAAAAGCGTGTTTTGAGGTCCTTCAGAGTAAAAAAAGTGCTATGTGAAGAAGCATTTTTTTCTTTTAGAAAAATATCCCTGTCTTCATAGACATTTAAATATGCAAAGAATGCCTCTGGTTTCCCAGTGATTTTGAGTGAAGAAAACAGAGAAGAAAAAAGGAACAATATTCTGTTATTTGTCTTCTGTTAGACACTCAGTGTCCACTTGGGTGTAACCTGAACCCTGATATATAGCACTTGTATCAAGACAGGCTGACATATAGCATTCTGTACCAAGATGATGCCCCCATGGTCACCTGGTAACAGCCAAAAAGCCAAGAAGACAGTTCAAATGAGGGTGGTCCATGTCTTCATAAATCATCAGTCACACAAACTGCATCCCTCTCTGCCCACTCCCCCACCTACGCTGTCTGCACAGACACAACATGTGAATGTGCCTGCCGTGCTGATGTACTAATCTATTCCCTTTGAACTCGAGTGACCTACATTCAGTCCTTTCCTCCCAGTGAATCACAACTGTCTGGAGTGACAGATGCCGCCACAGATATTTTCGCAGAAAAGGAGAAAGCAACTTCAGGCCTCATAAGCTGCTAACATAGTAAGCAGTGAACTGGTTATCTGAGAGATGAGCAGAGGTCAGCTGGCACTGAGAAGCAGGCACCACTCACCCAAAGTATTAAAGTATTTAATGAAGCTTGGGGTTCTTTTCTTTGCCTTCAAGATCAGGGCTTTTTGTAAGGGCTTTTTGCTAAGGCTAGAGAAAGGAAGCTAAAGTACCTTTTTAATCATTCATCCTCAAGAGTTAGAGCTCTAAATGGAGATTAGGAGATTAAATAATGTGGTTTTACAAGTAGCCAAGATTCACGCTTCACAAAAATACTGTGCATATGCACAGCTGAGCCAGAAAGACAAAGGGACACCTCAGGACATTTCATACCCCCACCAGGACAAAGCCAGCCCCACAGCAGGTGGGAATTTCTCCCTGTCTTCCAACAAGGATTGATTTTTCCCTAATATAGTTTTGTTAGCAGGTCTTGCTCAAACAGTCATGATTTTAAATACAAATTAATTCTGCACCAACTCTCTCTTCTCTCCCCACACCAATCACCAGACTGATCTTGTCACACCTCTCACAGGTGAGGAGCACTGCACATCCTGCGGATGGAGCCACACTCCTTCGTGCCTTTGTGGCAGCTGGGCCCATACCATGCTGCTTCTGGAGGCTGGCCCACAGCCCCAGAACCTGCACGGACCTTGTCTTCCCAGGAGATAACACCTGAATGGGATTGGACCTTGATGAGTCAAGTAATTTGCCACAATGCTCCACACAGCTCCTCCTCACACTAGCTTTTGAACATCACAGAGAAAGGCTTTAGGCAGGACATACTGTTTGGAAGTCAGACAGGCCCAATATGAAAATGCAAATTGTCTGTAAACCAACAACCAAAGTGACATTTAGCAGAGTGACTTAATATAGCTCCTCATGTCACTGCTGAATCATGACCTGGTTTCTTAGAGAATTTCAAAAATGACCTTCAGCTCACAATGTAAACTTGTACTTTGGAGGCTTGAAGCTATGAGATCCACTCCCAAAGATTGTACTGACATTTCTTCTGTAGTGACAATAGTGATGGTGCATATGCATCCATGATTTATTACAAAAATGAGTCCCTTTGTATAAGACCTTCTTCACTCAGACATCTGCTCTACTAGGCATTCATCCCTGCGGCATGCAACATTGTTTTCTAATAGTGGAAAAACTCACTGCCTATTCGTCCGTGAAGATTTGAGACTATCAGGCCATTGCCATTTTGTTTAGGAACCAAATGATATCCCGTTTTAATTGATTAATTTTTCGGTTACTGCATTGCTCCAATTCCAGGACTTAGCAATCAATGTGAACTGACAAAACCCTCAGAGCTGCACTCTGCATCTGTTCGGATCTCCATTTGCAAAGGCATTAAGTTCACCTCCCCAACAGCAAATTTAATCAAGGATGAATACCAATGAAGAATCATGCAATGGGCTCATATATGCCTGTCAAATATGAAAAACACCTGCACTATGCTATGTCATTCTAGCCTTCAATCACACTAATAATAGAGGCCCCTTCAACAGCCCCTTGGCTCTGCCATTTAGTCACTGTCAACCAGGAAAGAGCTGGGCACACAAGGAAGAGAAGAACCACTGAAGCATCACAAAAATACACTCAAGGACAGGTATTGCCACAACCACTGCTCGTGGAAATACAATTCTGCCCATGCACAAAGTGCTGCAGCCTCTCACACCGCCCCTCGTCTCATTCTGCAGGTGAAAACTGCAGTAAAACAAAGGCAGCAATACCGAGGATCTTTAAAATCCATTACTCAATCAATCCCTGTCCAATACAAAGGGCATCATCTGATTCTGCTCATATAATGCTCAAAATTCTGCACTGTAAGAACATCTTGTAAAGATACAACTCCTGGGTTATGTTGTTAGGAGAACTCACAGCTTTTCTATGGAAAAGATAAATTTTTGCTATCATAGTTGCAAAAAAAGAAAAAGGTAGCTATCTAGAAATTCAAAACACAGAAGGTAAAGAACACAGAACTTGATTTTCAAGTCAAGTAGTGTTTGAATGTTTTGTGGTCAGCAATAACACCACTACAGGAACCTTGGGCTACAGATGGGTTTTTTTTTTTGGCCTAGCTTAACCATAAATCTGATCATGCAGATTTTGGGAGCTGCTGGTTTTGAGTTCATTTATGAAAAGGTATGTCTGGCATTTTTCTCCACATACTCAACCAATAAAATTTTGCCCAAATTCCATTTTTAAGAAGCTCCCAGAGTCATCCAACCAAGTCCCACTTCCCTCTCACCCAAAAACTGCCCTCCTGACAAACCAGACTCCTCTCCTGGCCACCCCGCTCACCCAGTCATCAGCTCAGCAGCTTCCACTCTGCAAATCTGTGAGCAAGATTTCACTTTTCAAAGTTCATGAATGGATCACAGTAAGAAATGTGGATGTCTGTTTCTGATAGCCTGGGTTGTGATCCTAAGCTTTGGCTCCTCAGGGCGTGTTGTATAACCAAACTGTCAAAAAGACAGTTTTCCTTTCTCAAGATCCACTGAATGCTTTTTTTAAAATTCTCCTCTTCCAAAGTGTGAAGGCTGAATATTACCTGTAGGATTGAGTGGCCTCCACTCCCAACCCTGGGCAACACAACAGCCTCACTTACCTCCCATGGCCTAAGGAGCACCAGGCAGGTGCATTTTCCACCACACAGACTCTTTCACCAAATAGAGAGAACAGCTTCAAAAAGCCACTGGTCAAAGAACCTTGCCCAGGCCTTCAGCAGCCTTCCTAAATATGAATGAAAAATAAATGTAGACACATCCAGTCCTGTCACAGCTCTATGAAACCCACAGGGATGCTCATGAGGATGAGCACTGCTTGGTGAGTTCTGCCTTCTCATCTCCACACAAAGCTGCATGGAGCGCATAGGTTTTGTTTGTGTTCAGAAGAACATAATGTAAAAGTCTGAGTGACTGTAAATTATAGATAAATTCAGTGGTAAAATTGCCATTGACATCAGCAGAATTTCAGCCACAAAAATACTAACAATGAGAAAAACACATAGAGTACTCACAGAGGACCCAATTTCCTGCTATCTTTCAGAATTTTGGAAAAATTAAATTGCTTAGTACACTAAAGTTCCCTTTCTTACAACTCTTTATTTGCTCTGGAAAACAGCTCTTGTTTAGACACCATTTTAACTGTGTTGTAAATGGCCTTCATTACCCAGAAGACAAATAATGTATAAATTTCTACCTGGAGGTTGTGGTGGAGAAGCAAAGATTAAAAGCAAAACAGCTTGTTCAAGGTATGAAGTCTATAAAACAGCTCATTTTCTCCCAAACAGAAAAGAAAGTTGAAACATTTTTCACATTTCTGGTTTGCTCTTGTTGGGTTTCAGCATTTCTGGCTCGCACTTGCTGGGTTTCAGCATTTCTGGCTCCACAAAGGAACATGGGTGGGTGATGAACAAATATGACCAAAGGAAATGTGCTGAGAGGTTTGTTCAAGGTAGATTTAAAAAAAAAAAAAATCATAAAACCAAAAGCAGAACTGTGGTTGCAAGCATTAAAGATATCACAAAATAAAAAAACTTCCAAACCCTGAAAACCCATAAAAACTTGAAAGGACTGTTATAGATAAGGAACAAGATGCAGGAGGCCTGTCCTTAGAGTACAAAAGGTTAATGAAAAAAAGAAATTAACTTGTAATTCTGCATCAAAGTCTGGAATAAGCATTATAACCTTAGCTGGTTGAATGTAAAAAGTATTCTGTATGAGTCTGACCATGGCAAGACCATGGACCAATGGCACACAGGCTGTGTATTCATCACCATGCCCTATTCCAGGCAATTTCTCTCTGCCTGTGCTGAAGGTGGTTGGACCAGCAACACACCCAAATGCCAACTGAGAGCAACACTCTTTAGCAGAGCATCTTGTACTGATCAAATATTATTTTTGATTAGCACAAAGGCAGCTGCCAGTGAGGTCCCTGCAACCAGAACACGAATAGTAGCTCCCATGCCCAGTAGCATTCATTGCTTACAATCCAGCAAACTGCCAGGACAGCATTCTTCAATCCTTCCCCCTAATAAAGATATTTAAGCAACATGTACTGATGAAGGACTCTTCATGATCTGTCAATATATACAGCTCTATATACAGCTTACAGCTCTCTCTTGTCCCTTCCTCCCCAAATCAACATAAAAAAGGTGTATTTAAGGATGTGGGATTAGGCATTCAGCAAAAAGGGCAATCCTGAATTATTAGTGTCAATTCAAAGCTACTTCTACCATGAATGTCCACTAAAAGCTTTAACTGGCATGACTGCACATAATTACATGCCAACATGTGCCCTCGTGCAGGAGACTGAACTCTCTGGAGTTCTTCCTCTGCTTCCCTGCAGCCTGGTCCCAAGGGGAGCCAGAGAAGCACTAAGCCAGAGAAGTCTTTGCATTCCAAGAGGCAGCTTCCTTTACAAATGCTAGGATCCTGTCAGGACCATTAAGGAGGGATGTAGGATGCAAGACTTTCATTTTTTAGGAGGCAGCATTTTCAAAGAATCACAGAATGGGTAAAGTTGGAAGGGACCACAGTGGGCGATCTGGTCCAACCTCCCTGCTCAAGCAGGGTCATCCTAGAGCACATGGCACAGGATTGTGTCCAAATTGTTCTTAAATATCTCCAGTGAGGAAGACTCCACAACCTCTCTGAGAAATCTGTTCCATGTGGATGGTCACCCACAGAGAACAGAAGTTCCTTCTCATGTTTAGGTGCATCATTTCCTGCCCATTGCCTCTTGTCCTATTGCTCAGCATCATCGAGCAGAGCTCTCTGACATTCTCCCTTCAAGACTGAAAAGGTTTCCTCTCAGTAATCTCTTCTAGAGGCTGAGCAGGCTCAGCTCTCTCAGCATTTCCTCACAAGAGAGATGGTCCAGTTCACTCATCATCTTTGTCATTTTGAGGTCTTTTCTCCTCTTCAAAGCCAGGCCTTCTCAAGACAGGTCTTTTCCTCCTCTAACATCACCCTCTATAACAATAGCAGGGTCCCCTACACCTCTGTAATTGCCATTCTGGAAGTTATTTCTTCTCTTCTCCTTATCTATTGCAGAGTCCTGCATTTTCCAGTGGATGCTTGTGGAGAGGAAAATGGTTATCCAAGCTACCAAGAAACCCCACGCCATAGGCACGCTGTGGAAGGACCTGCTCCACCTCTGCCAGAAACTCAATGTAGTCTGCTACTGGTACCTTCCCTCTAGTAGGATTTTAATGCTGCTCAAAACAGTGGAAAAATGGAAAACAAGAGTGAAAACAAAGCAAAACCCAGAACTACTGCACACACAAATAAGCACCACATCAAGGAAGAAGCTGAACTCCCTTTGCCTTCTCCCAGGCTTGCTACTGAATGTGCTGCTGCAAGCAGCAAATGATACCCATTTCCTTCCACTAGTCTAAGCCCTCTGAATGTCTGATGAAAGACCCAAGCTATTCTTAAATTCAAACTACAGGATATTCCAGTGCTGCAGAATGCATTTGGCTGCTCATCTCTCACTGCCTGGATGGCTAGCAAACAGACAGTGACAGACACACACCAACAGCCTGAGACTGCTCCTAGCCTGCCTCGAGCAGAGGGAGCAGTAGGGCTCATATTTGGAAAGATCCCAAGGTGTCATAAACCTGCTGCTGTTTCTCTTTACAGCACATTTCTGTCTCTGATTGCATATGCAACCACCAGGGCACAGGCTACAATGCCCAAGCCTACAGTTAATGCAGAGATCTGCCTGCATTTCTAGATGTTTGTTTCCATAGCAATACCACAATACTTTTTAGCTTGTTTTGTTCCTTTTGGTATTTTTAAGGCTAAGTTCTTACCCAATGCACACAGAGCCAGTTCCCAGTTATGTGAGAAGGAAACCCCAGTGTGCTGTGGATGGATGTGGCAGAGCCTCCCGCCTGGGAGCAGGGTGCTCAGAGGAGATGCTCAGTTCCTGCCTCAGCCCCACTGTGACTGCAGGGCTCTGCCCACTTCATTCACCAAAGCCATTTCTGACACCTGCACCCAGCATGCTGTTGCTTCCTACCCATGCTGATCAGCACCACATCACTGCACCTTCTTACCTCTTGGGATTAACTTTTCCCAGAACACCCATCAGATTCTTAGGAGCATCCATTTTCAGATTCTTCCTCAAATAGCTCAGCCAAAAGCAGCTTACAAGACCAGCACAAATAATGTAAAGCCAACTTTTCCTTCAATGCTAGAGTTTATTTCAGGGTCTGGTAGTGATCTACAGAAGCATTAAAACATAAGGCTGTTTTCCAGGCCTGCCATATCAACACACAGCTTGGACAACAGCTTGTTTTTCAGCATACCATTTACAGGCTACTCCAGATAATGTGAAAAAGACAAAAAAAGTTGCCTCATAGCTATTTACTCCTCAAATATAACTAACTGTAGTCATGTTAAGAACCAAGGCTACCCAGAGGAAAATCCTTCGAGAAGTAGAAAGAAATAAATTCTTTTGCCAGAAGATTTCTTTTTTCTTTTTTTAAGAGTCAAACACTTGATACATTTGGGTAATTTTGGAAAGGTGACACTTTAGCAACCAATGCCCCAAGCTAGTGGAACAGAAGAGCTTAGCAGTACACTTTACTGGAAACCAGTGAAGTTAAACAACAGAAAATTGTCTCCCACTATCAAACTTTTGTGAGGTACGTCCATCATAAAATGGAGCAATTTTTGCACACCTATCTTGCAGATGCACTTGGACTGCACACAACCCGTGTCTGTATGCCAGTTCACAGAGGGTAACTGTCTGGTATGGTTCCTGCAAATGAATGATCATTCCTTAAACACAGGTAGCACAGGCTCGTGCTGCAACACTGAAGGCCTGGAGTTGATAGATATCTGTCAGTCATACAGAACAAGAAAATTAATAATTTCATCAGAGGACAGTAGAAAGGTATCTTTCAAAGGTTCACTGATCTTTAGTCACAGATTAGGGAAGGAATCATGTTTCTCACTGCAGAAAAAGTGATTTTCTTCACTGAAGGCATAATTGTAATATGAGAAAGACTGCTCCAGCAATGGCTGCCTTTGAGAGATACAATTGACACAGACCATGCACCATGGTGAAGGCAATGCAATAGCAATTTATATCTCTGCATTAAGCAACTGTGCCAGGTCTAAGACACACTGATAGGTGTCAAGAGAAAAGATACCTATCTCAAGGAGGCTGATTACCTTGGGAATACTAAAAAAAATCCATTAAAATTTCATGGGCAGAGGTACAACTCTCATAGCAATCACAAATAGATGCTCATTTATTGTGGTTTTAATCCACGGAGTTGAAAGTGTTTCACTTTGTTTTTGCGGGTTTTTGCTGGTGGGGCCACTGCTGCAATGCTCAGAGATCACTTCCAGCTAAAGAGAGGGCTACCCACTGCAAAGTCACCACTGCATTGGTGACTTTATCAAAATATGTATGTGTGTGATCCCATCTTAAGCAAGCTCACCCTCACACAGAAGGGTAGCCTGGCTTGTCCCCAGCTCTTGGATGCCCCAAATCCTGCTTATAAGTGCCCAAGACAAGAGAAGCTTGAGATGAAGGAAGGCAGCTGGGTCCCAGAGATGATTGCTCCACCATCCATTTCTGCAGGATGCCTCTAGGGCTTTTAAATGAAAGGAATTCAAGATGAACTTGTGCTTGATGGGGATAGAAGTGCATCAGCCAAACTGATCAGGTTTGGCATCTTATTAGATAAGTATGTCAATTCTTTTGGTAAACTCAGGGAGGCATTCTGATCTCCAGTGCTTTTGTTCAGGTGTCCAAATGGCTGGCCAGTATTTTGTTTGTACCACTCAAAGAGTAAGAGAAATAATAGATCTGAACTACTGCTTTGAACAAAATAGGAAAATAAGTACAAAGATTATAAAAATCCTCCATACTTAAAAGTCTCTGCAACAAGAACCTCAAGGTTTTCAGTATATACCCACACAAATAATACGTACCAATCTCCCAGACAACTCAGTTCAGAAACTGTAAATGTAGCCATATCTTTGGTTTCTTAAAAAAAATATTGTCCCTTTTTGTCCTCATCTGAAAGTGAGGAAGGTCTACAGGGATGTTAAATAGCTGCTGTTCTCTGCAGTCTAGAGCCAGGGAGAAAAGCACAAGAAAACAAAGTCCTATCTTGCTACTTGCAGTGTATCTCCCCTTCAAATTAGCTTTCTTTATCCATCCTGCTAGGCCCCCTGCAAGCTCTTCCTATCCCTCCTCACTCAAATGCTCTGAGTTAAAGGCTGTCAGACTTGTCTATCCACAGGTTAATATTAACTCTCTGAGTTATGGAGCCATTTAGGCCAGCGGCTCAAACTGCAAGGATATTTCCAGCAAGGCTGCTCCAGCTGTCCTTGGAGCTGAACAGAGAGCTGCTAGTCCAACTGGCACCTTTCCACCCTGTCCTCCACTCAGTGCTCAGCTGGAGCTGGGGACGCAGCAGCTGCCCCACAAATGACCATCTCTAACCTGGTAACATCTTAACAGATGAAAGATCCCACATTTACTCCCTCACCCATCAGATACGCCTTTAACAGACTCCTCCTCTTATAATAAATAGAGGCAATAATGCCAGAAACAATTTCAGCAAGTGGGAAAAGCATATATAGAACACCCATCTCCACCCTGTTTTCCTACACACATTCACTCCTTCAATCTCTTCCCACAGCACTGTGTTAACCTGTGTGAAGCAGGAAGTTTTTAACCAAGAGAGGGAAGAACTCCCTCAACTTCTTTTAGTAAATAATGACTTTATGTTAACCTTCACTGCACATTTTCATGTTACCAGGCAAGTTACAGACATCATCCCTCTCACAGCCCCTTGTTAATACCAGGCTAACAACAGGAATTTTCTTTGCAGTCAACCTACCTGAAGCAAAACATTACCAGAATGGTGTCTTCACCCTCACTCAAGCACTTTAACCTTGAGTACAAACATCATGGCAACAGAGCAAAAATAGTTTTCCTCAGAGACCACAGCCAGCATCTGGTAGAGATAACCTGGCTTTTGTTTCTCCTGTTTCCCCACACACTCCTTCTAAATAAAACTAACATCCCTCTGTGTCTTCTCAGTCCAGCTGCTGAAGATGACCTCTGTCTCTAGACCTAGCAGAGTCCATATCTCCTGCAGGTATGGGGACTGTACTGACTCAGCCTCTGCCTCTCTCACAGCCCAATGGGGAGGCACTACCCAGGAACAAGGAAATACAGGCATTATTTGCAGACAGATGGAGGGATGTCTTGGCAAGACTAGTTTCTCTTGTGTTTCATGACCTCCCAAGCAGTGTCCCTACCAGCAGATGGCAAAATCTGGCAGAATGGCATATTGTTCATCATAATCTGCAGAGCAAAATATAAGATTAGTGCCTTCTCAGAGCAAGAGGAGCAGTAATAATTGCCTGCAGGTTCTCAAATCAAATATTCTTGTTTCTTTCAGCAAGCCACCACAGCTGTCTGCCCCTTCTGCCATTTGTGTGGTCTCTGCAAGATCTTTTGGAGGACACAATCAATGATGTTCACAAGACTGCAGTCACGTCTTGCAGCGCCCTTGAGAAATGATTAACACTCCCTTTCCATCTCAGCTTAAAGGGAAAACTGCAAAGCACAAAATGGCTTCACCTAACATCTACTCCCAGATCTACCCCAGTCCTTCACCCAAAAGACCTTGCTAGTCTAAAACCCAGTGATTTATTTAATTAACTGATTCCAGCAGTGCAAAGCAGCCACTGAAGAGCAGGTCTCCATTAAACACATGGACAAATATTCATCTCCTCTCCAGTAACACCATTGATGACCTAGCTTTTGTGCTTGAAAGACAGAAGCAGCTGAGAATACCAGCTCTGACATACTGTGAGAGCCAGAGTGGAATTTGGCCCAGTACAGTAGAAGTGAGCCCACCTACTACAACACTGGCCTCTCAAAACACACTTACTCTGTTCTCCCTGTAAGCTGCCTATGTGGGCTTCCCCATCTGCCTCTGCCTGCCACACTGGTGCTGCTCTTCAAGGCTCCAGGGTTGAGGGCAAAGCCTTTGCCAAGTTAGAAGAGGGCTCAAAACTCATGTCTGAGACAGCTTCCATACGTTCACTTCCTTTTTAGTTAGGGAAGGAAATGTTTCTCCTTTGCCATCTGTTAATAGCATGATATCCATCTGGAGAGGAAGAAAGGAGACAAACCAGCTAAAAGAAAATTTCCCCAAGGAGATAAATTGAGATTATTGACTACAAAACCCACCAAAATCAATTCTGCAGTAGTCCAATAGTTCCTAGGTTAGGAGGAGGGCCCTGCTTCACCCCCAGCAAGCATTTCAAATAAAGCTGATGTGCTTTGCAGCCTGCAAGATGTTCTTGCTTTATTCTCTGCAAAAGACACAGACCCTTTAAAACCTGAAGGTAAGCAATTAATCCCCAGTTCTGGAAGTTAGGTTTCACATAGAAGAACCTAATAAGCCATTTTTAACCTCTAATTCTTGAACTTTGCACAGACAATGGATTTTCTGTTCTTTGAATGCTTCAAAAATGGCATGCCTTGGCCACCTGAGAGAGGGCAGAGAGAAAAAGCAGGGTGTACCCCAAACCAAGCTGCTAATTTTGAAATTATTGTAGCAAATTATTTTCTTGCACTCTATCCCTTAATTTCTAGTGGCAGTGTGGGAGAAGAGAACATAGATGTTTTAGGAGAGGACTGCTGTTAAAAATCTAAACATGCTGTGATTTCCCCCCTTTATCCCCGGAAATCTAGATATTTTTGAATATGCAAGCTTTGAGCATCTGCTGAGCAGCAGATAGCAAGCCTTGCGGAACTACCTCAACTCAAAAATCACTAGTTCATTAACTAATTAAAAGCATAATAATGGCAACAGCAATATCATAAGGAACGTCATCTTTCTGCAGACATCAAGGATTGCCAGTTTCTTAGAAACAGCAAACAACAACAGACACATTTCTGAGGAATTTCTGAGGATGTGATTAATCTCTATCCCCTGTCATAATAACAAGAGAAAAATGTCCATGTTTACGATTAATTCTTCTAATTAAGAACCCTGTGCAAATGGCATGTGTTTCACGTGAGGGATTTTGTCTGAACCAGGAGCCCAATTCAAGGATAAAATTCAATTGCATGGCTAGGTAAGCACAAATCACAGTGACACTCTTCTCTCTGCCAGGCAGGAGCCAATGAACCATTCCTGGACAACTCGTCACTGTCTGCCTCATTTGAGCCACTCATTACAAGGGCCTTCACCTTGCAGCACTGCAAGATGTCCCACTTGCAAACAGAGGCAAGTGGGTAACACAAGAGGTAAACAGAGCACTCTCAGTGCTGCCGCCTAAAGATACCCAATGAGGAGAGGCATCATCCTGGGGGGGCAAAGCACGCTGGCACCATGCATTAGCAGGGAATATTCACTCCAATGTTCCTTATTCCCTCGGCCTCCTCTGCAGAAGAGCCATGACTATTTAAACATGCACTGAAGCTCTAAGGAAGGGGATGTCAGTTAAATGCCCAGCGGGAAAGACATTCAAAGAGAAAGTCAATGGAGCCTGAGCAATCAGTGTAAATCAAGACTTTAACCTTTCTTAGCCTCCTTTAGACTCTTGATCTGTAAAAGAAGATGCTTAAACACTTACCACATTTCTGAAGAGTCAAGTGCACATGACCTGTCAATGCAAAAAAATGTTTATTACCGAAAGTACCAATTGAACTGTTCCAGTCTTATTGTCTGTGGACTGTTTTACCTGTAAAAACCATAGGGCAGAAGAGATGCCACTACAAATCTGTTTAATGTAGATATATGGATTCACTTTCAACCTGTACATCTCTAGTAGATAGATCCTTAGCTTGATACAATATCCAAGTCCTAACTAATCTGACACAATTAAGTTGTAAGTTTAGCAGCCAGTAGCCCAGTTTCTGGTACACAAAACTGCTGTTTCTGTTTATTGACCAGCAGAGAGAAATCTGGCTGCCTGGCAGCTGAATCAGATAGGATCAGTCCCTTTCCAATGCAGCAAAGAAAACTTTCAAGAAAAATCATCCTCTATCCGCTGCTCTCTGGGGTAACGCAATTAGGCCATGACATACAGACAGGTCATTTAATACAATAGGGAAAAATCCACTGATAGCATTTCCCTTCCCTGAATGGAAGGCAGGCTGTTAAATTACTTCTGAAGGAGCAGACAGGCCTCTCTAACAGCAATCCTTTTCTCTCAAACCACACATCTTTAAATGGCAGCCAGCTCCAGCCCAGTCACATTGAATTCTACTCTATAATCTCAGCATCCTTAGATAATCCTTCCTGCTGTTCCACACACTGGTTCCAATCTGCCTCAATATAGACCAATACCATAGCTTTGTGCTTACTGCATTTTATATTGGCAACCTATTTAATGGGACAAGGGAAAGGAAGAGCTATCAGATGGTTTCTGTACCTCCCAAAGCGAGCTAGAAGCTCCAGGAGCCATAGAACCATTTCTGCAGGAGGCAGTCAGCATCTGCAGGGAGGCTGCAGTTATTTAAAGGCAATATTAAAAGTCTACATTTCAGTGAATATCCAAATATTTTAAATATATTAAAATTGTTTTGAATATATTTTAATGATTCCTTACTTTCTCTATACTTGGAGAACACAATGAAGACAAAAAAGTCCTTGCACTCCACACTTCTTCATACAGGTTTCTTATCCCATAGAAGCACCAAGAAAGCTCCTCCAATTCAGAAAAGCAAGTTCAGCAAATCAAGGAGAATTTGCCATCACACCATCACTCTCTCAGAAATGTACCAAATCAATTTCATTAAAGCTAATAGAGTTTTTTTTTAAACATGTTTTTGAGAAATGCACAGTGACAAGTTCTTTCAGGTCAACACTTACTAATGCACAGTATAAATACCTTCCTCCTTGCCAGACTTGGTGTCTGTCCTGAGAATAGATAGCTGAGCTGCCCTCTAACATTGAAGATATTCCCATGCAGGTGTTTTTCACACACTCTTTGGTAATGCTGGAGGTACTGAACCGGCAGGAGAACTATTTCTTCTGGAAGCACAGCCTATAGGGAGCCTGAATTGCACTACCAAACAGGTGGGGATTTTTTACTCATCCTTTTCAGGAGCAAAGGTATTTCTTTTAGATCATCAGGCTTTTGGTCTATTTTGGCCATCTTTTCCCCTCAAGTAAGTCCAAAGAGCCCATTTCTGCTTAGACTGCAGAGCCATTCTGAAAACCCAGTTCTGCAGGACCAATTCTGTCTCACTCCCACTATCCCATGGCACCACGTGGAGATATTCAAGAGGCAATAGCAAGTCTGTGTCAAGCAGGACAGACTCATTGCAGGATGCTGAGTTGCTTGTGCTTGTTAGGAGCTTTCTCGAGGTGGCATGCTGCTGCTGACCTAGAAACATTACTCCTCACCCCTTTGATCAGGAGAGGGGCTCTTCAGCATGCTGCACAGAGTGGGTTGTCCAGCCCAGGTACAGGCTGTACCCCGGGGCCCCACACTTAGACTGCCAAGTTTTCCCTGCCTGCATTACAGAATTATTGGCAATATTACCCAATATCACTTGCCAAAACAACGGTGGGAAAGGCCTGGCCACTCATTTGTAACTTTTCATCTTCCAGCTGATGTTGGCAAGACTGCTGGAGCCTGAACAAGCCAAGTACCCCTTCTCAGCACAAAGCTGGGTCTGCAGTGGCAGCAGTGGATGCCGGACATTCAGACTCCTATCTGAAGGAAAATGACAACAACCAGCTAAATACACCCTCGTAAAATTCTGCTCCTACAAAAGTAGACAATGTTGCTGTACTTGCATTTGACTATTAAAAGCTTGTGGGGGAAAGGGCCATATGCCCCGTCAGATGGTAGTGCCCGTGACAACTTGTGCCACATGCCAGCAGCCAGGCAAACAAGCATTTCAGCATCCAGGACTCCTCTTTTTATCTGTCTGCACAAAGAACTGGGTAGCAAGACAATAAACGAGTACATGCTACAAATGCCAGGAACATATTCCCAGATGAAAACACTCTTTTTTTCTGCAGAGAGGATGATTCTAAGTGTTACAGTGTATTTTCCACTCAGAAGAGCAAATTACACAGAATGCTGGTTTAAGCATGTCGTTGAGGATGTCATTTGGCATTGAAAACAATCTAACATGGGGAACCTCACTTTACCCTGATTAAGTTGAGAATGCAAGCCTTCAAAAGCAGAACTGAAAATGAAGAAGCACCATCAGTCCCAAGGAGCCCTGCTGTTCACCACCTCAGCCAGTTAAGGAGTGTTTTAACACCATTCAGCAGTTGGGCTGAGGTGAGAGAAGCTGAATCCGGCTTCCAGAACTCAGCAAACACCCTGAGATTTCTTCCAGTACAGCCTGGTGAGGCAGTTAATCATTATGAGAAGTCATGTTGCTACGTGGTAACAGGTTTAATGATTAACATTCACACATCACTTGGAAGTTTTTTCTAACTTGTCTCCTGTCCTAGCAGCTTATTCTCAAATGCTACTTCTTCCCCCAAAATGAACAAGCAGAAAGAAATGCACATACCAAAATCCAAGCTGGCATTTGAGGTAGCTGAGGTAATCAGGGAGAGGAGATTTCCCAAGATGTTCCCTCCAGCCACAAGCCAAATTTGTTTTTCCCAAGGTGTCTCAGCCCACTCACGTTACATACAATATGCGCTGAAGTGGTTTTAAGTGGCCAACCCATCACTGGTCACAAAAATGACAATAGGTGGGGAGGTGGTCCAAATATATTATCAATGCAAAATGTAATGAGGGATGGCCAATTACAATAGAAGCTACTACAGGGCAGAGTTTTAATTGTCCTGGGGTAATAACTGGAATCCAATAGCAAATTCATTGAATATGTGTTGGTACACAATCAATATCCAAGCTGTCTTGGCTTCACTGGTATTTTCATCAGAGTTAATAACCAGAGGTTAGCAGTTCTGAATAATGCTTTGTTTCCTTTCAGCAGAGCTCAAGGCTTAATCACAGCTCTCCATCAGGGGAATGGGGGAAAGAATGCTTTCTATGCTCAACTCTTTATCTCACTCATGTACAGAGATTATAAACTCCAGGACAGAAGCTGTCTTTTCTGTTCACATTTACACAAAAGAGCCTGCAGTCTGGATAGTCAGAGATCTGCAGAATAAACGAGAAGCACCCAGGAGTACACGCCTTGTGTCAGGTCCTGGATAGGAGCAAGACAAATGGGAGATCTCGTGCAACTCTTACATGCAAATTGCTTGAAAAAGGATGGCAAGGCAACTGGTAGCTCCAAGCAGGCTTGTGGCAGCCCCTAAAGGTTTATTATTCAGCTAGACTCCCTATCTCACTCTCCCTTCACAGAAGGGCCCCAAACATGCCCCTCACATACAGAAAGAACTTGCTAAAGGGACACACATCCAGTGTGAGCTGTGCATTCCCCTGGTACGTAGAGTTACACCTAGGGCAGGGAAAAGGAGTTTTCACAGAGAACAGCTTCTCTCCACGTCTCTCCTTTCACACCTGAACCCTCTGCCAACCCTCACCCAGCTCCTGCCAAGCAGTTCCAGGTAATGGCTGGAACTCAACCCAGCGCATCTCTGATCTCTGCATTGCACAGATGCTGAGCCCACCCAGGATCTGACCCAAATGGCTCCCAACTGACAGGCACTGATCAAAATGCATCTAAATTTACCTCTATCAGATATGGGACAGTGATACAGGAATTTACCTTGGGAAGAAAAATATTGAACAGAAAATTTAAAACAAACTCTGACTTCAGTGGAAATATTTTCCAAATTCAACTCACCTACTCAAGACCAGAAAGACACAAATTGCCTCTAATGATTCAAAATAACCTTCTGGCAATATGCTTCATGCCTATCCTTACCACAGAGAATGGTGAAGACCACACTTCAAGCTCCACACAGGGCCAGCAAATTAAATATAGCAGTGGGAGGTGTATTTCTAGCAGAATTATAAAAGCACTAACAGAAAGCTGGACAAGAAAATTGATGATGTATTGTGGATACTCAAAATTTACTTATTCTTCATCTGTCACAAGACTTAGTTTAGCAATTTCCTGGATATTTAATAAATACTACATGCAGCCTTGTTTCCTAAGTTCTTAGATTCACCGCTACATGAACTAAGGAATCCAAATGGTCACCCTACATTTCTACTTTGTAACACATTTAAGTATTCTTAAATGGCGAAAAGAACCACTCAATCACATCCCGTCCCCACCAAAACCAAGTCAAGATTCTTCATTTAAAGTTTAGATCTTGAATCCTGCTGAAACCAAGCTGAAGGAACTGTGCAGAACTGTATACTGGGTTTTCTGAACATGCAGCCCACTGGCAGGAGCAAGTTCCTCTTGTACACTGGTGAACTGGGAAGCCTTACACGGCTCCTGTGGTACAGGAGACACAGAAGAATAAGGGAATTCCCTCACACACTCAGTTCCCATCACCACTCTCCCCTCCTGCAGCTGCTGGTCCTGCCCAGCTGAGTGCCCAAAGTCCCTGCTCCTGCCTCTGGGCAATCTGTGGACACAGACTAA
Source organism: Thryothorus ludovicianus (assembly GCA_013397245.1). NCBI lineage: Eukaryota > Metazoa > Chordata > Aves > Passeriformes > Certhiidae > Thryothorus > Thryothorus ludovicianus. Next base: position 243,299 of record VZTB01007441.1, read on the forward strand.
TGCCAGTGTGTGGGACAGCTGCCACAGCCCAGGAGGGCACGAGCATGCTGCACAGACCCTGCAATAATGCAGGTACAACAAGGTAGGGAGAGTTTTCTCACCTTTTCTTCAGCACCTGCAGTGGTGTTAATACCTGTTTATCCATTCTTGGCCATTCTTTATGATGTCTCTTAGGAGATATTGGGCAAAAGCAGAAGAAAAATACAGAGCATTCCAATTCCCTTTAATCTCAATGCGACAATTTTAATCCTCTAACTAAAAGGAAAGAGGGGGAAAAATGAGATGGACTGTGACAGGTTGGGAGGACTAAATCCCCGTTAACTAGGGCACCAAGATTTAAAGGGCTCAGCTTTGCACACATCAAATGTCTCTTACAAGGTCCTCACAGAACACTGTCCCCTCCAATCCTCAGTGCAAAGGATGCTGGAGGTGGGCAAGAGAACACTACTGTCATGACATTGCCATGCCATGACTGTCGCATCCACACTCAGGGGGGTGGCAGAAGCACCCAGGCAGCTCTTTCGGGTCACAAACACAAAGGGTAGCAAAGGTACCAACAACACAGGGCAGTAATGTGCAATTACCATCTGAAGAGCAGCAGAGAGAAGAATGTAACCATGATCTGTATTTCCCATTAGCCCTGGCACACACAGTGATTTGAACAGCCCCATCATGTTTCCTTTCAACTCCAACATGTCTTTCCTGAAAGTGAGGCTTTGGGCCGAAGAAAATTAATGAGTAAATAATTTATGAAGCATAATTTTTAATAATGTTGTAAGGAGAGTGATGCAGGCAGATCAGCAGATTTTTCCTATTACCTGATGTGACTCAATCTGTATCCTGTGCTGTAAGGACAGTGTTTGCTTTCTCTGTTAGCCACCTCCTCATGGCTCATCTAACATGTAGCATGAGATTTATGTCTGTTCAAGGACCTGACCCGAGCCAGCAGTCCAACTGCTCACTTAAAATCCTTTCACACTCAGCCAAAGGCAGCTTTTGATAGGTGCTTGGGCAGCTTCTCCAAGACCAGACCTCATTTGACCTCATATCATCATTCTCTGGCCTGACAGATCCACAGTTAGTGGAGCTGATGGAATGGTAATTTCCCAACCCTTCCCAAAATTTCTTTTGGGCTGCCCAGCCAGTGAGGTCCAGTTTTCCCAGCACAGACTGTAAATGCCCAAAAATGTCCCACGGAGCCACTCAGCTAGCGGGCATGGCACAGCAATCTGGCATTCCAAGGCATGGCACAACCAGACTCAGACTACCCAAACACAAGGAGGATACAAACAGACACCAAGTTCATTCAGATTTGCTCCAACAGAATTTCTGAAAGAGTTTCCTCCTTGCAGAGCATCCATCCTTCTGCTGCCAACCCAAGCTCAAGTACAAACACCATCCTGCACCCCAGCAATGAGAGAAACACCCCTGTGCTCACCCCAGCCTGCCCCTGACAGAGAAGCCAGCTCTGCAAGTGAAGCACCAACAGGGATGTGGCAACTGAGCACCCCTAGGCCAGAGACAGGGTTATGCCCCTACTTGTTTGTCAATGCTCCTGCCAACTCCTCAGAGCTCACTGTGAGAGGCTGTTCCCCACCTTTAGGTAGTTCAGCCAAATGGAGACATTTCAGAAGGTTGGGAAGCAAATACAGCCTACTTCATCAGCAGCCTGGTGGCTGGTAATTCCCACCTCATAACCAGATCTGAACAAATCTCACTGAGAGGTACAAAGAAGAAAAAAATCCACCAAAAATGGCATGCATATTACAGCACCTGGGAAATACAGCATGATCACACCCACCAGGACTTGGCAGTAAGTGCCTGCAACATTCACAATTTTTAACTCCAATACTTTACTACTATTTTTTACAATTTCAAAAGACTATAGGGAACTACAGAGGAAGCACACAATTGTTTCAATTTCATTGTGTGGATGTGATGGCTCCCATTTGCACTGCCACTGAATCCAGATTCCTGTACTCAGAGACTAACTGACCTGTTACCCAAGGAGCTGCACTGCTTTTTGCAGCTCTCATACACTCTTCCTTATTCATCACAGTTTCTACTGCATACTTGGTAGCAAAAGGGACAAAGTTACAGCATGGCATTACTGGGCATGGCACTCTCTGGCACCAAATACTTTGTTCAGGGCACTCAGCATGAAAGCAGATGGAAAGCATCATTTTTCCTATTTTGTCCTGCAGAAAGATTTTCCAGAGAACCTCTGAAGACACTTGCATTGGTTAGAAGCACTTTTTCAGCCAAGCCCTAGCTGTTTCAGGGCAGTTGTCCAAAACAATAAAGACAAGAAAAATAGCCCTTTTTTTTTTTCCTCACAGGCCCACAAAATGTCTGATACAGATTTCAGCTCAGGTGCGTTCTCTCTCTGCTACTGTTAAACAAAGCCTCCTCAAAAAGATCATGTTGCAGCTTACAAGGTGAAAAATTTGTTAAGTGAGAGAATCAGAAACAAGAAGTTAAAGCAGATAATTTTCTACAGCTTTAGCTGAATATCATCAGTGACCATGCTGCAACAGTCAGAAGTTAAGAGTCTCAGCCCAACCATGGCAGCCTTGAAGCCTGAAATGCAAAGTCAACCCTCCAGCTCCACCATGGCAGGACAACCAACCAAGCATCATCTGACCAGCCAGAACAGCTTCCCAGCCCAGGGGCAGCTGCATGTGACAGCTTCAGTCACATCCTAGGGATGCACGGGGACACCGACAGTGCTGTGAGAGCTGCAGTGGCACTGCAGAGGGAGCTGAGGCAGGTCTCTGCAGGGATGATGCCCCTGAAGGGGCCAAAAGAAAGCAGCACCAAAGGGAGTATGCAGCCGCCTATCAAAAACCCAGCCTTCACCAACACTGAGAAATTACCCACAGGCTCAAAGCACATCACAACACGGGTAATTTCTCTGCAGAGATAGGGCCCAGGAGACAACTATATTCTGTTTTGGTTTTGATTTTGTTCTAAATGTACTGCCATATATCTTACTGTCTTCACAGCCCTAAGTACAACTGGGACATGGAAATCTGAAGAGGACAGTCCACCTCCAGTCCTTTGTCACTTTTAGTAGTTGCAAGAATATGTGCTTGTAAAGAAATAGCAAAAGACAGCAGCAGGTAAATCACAGTCTTTTCTAACAAATCCTATTGTTCAGTGCATGGAAGAGCCTGTGCTGTGCCTTCAACACCTTCCTCTTGCAGCAGATCAGCCCTGACCTGCTACATTTCTGATAATCCTGTTCCTTGTTCAGAGAGTATACAAAGGGGGAACTCAACCAGATATTTTGCTAATGTTATCTCACTCATCTCCAGCCCTTTACAAAACTTACAAGCTAAGTTGCCCAAAAGCTCTGTGAAGTAGATAAAATTTTCATTTTAGACTTTGGGGAAACTGAGGCATAGGAAGAAACTGTAAGGAAGATGAGTTCAGCTCGACCAATAAGGCAGCTCCATGGGTCTCACTGTGGTTCAATCTTTACCTTAATGTAAGTGTGGGATGTGCTGTGGATCATAGGCTCTGTGCTCAGCACCAGACAGAGTGCCAGCAGTGCCAGCTGACAGGACAACCCCAAAGAGCCCATAAGCCTACTGGAGAGCAGCATATATGACCAAAACCAGAGAAAGCAAGGTCCTGGGACTTGCACTGAGGTGACAGGGAACAGGAACAACCAGCTGGCATTCTATGGGGAGCCAAGGAAGAGCAAGAGATCCCACTTTGCTGGGCTCTGCCTTGGGGCTTCCCCTGCAGAAGTGAGACAATGCACAGGTGAGCCAGGGTCCCATTCTGTCCCATGTGCTTCATCCCCAGCACATTTGCTTCTGTTGGTTTCATTGCCTTTGTGCTCTGCGCGTTTTTCTAATAGGAATAATTAAGTCAGTTTTCAGTGCTCCAAAAGGGGCAGTCCCAGTTCAGTGCCACTGAAACAAAGCATCTCCTCCCCTTGCCTTTTAAGTGACTCTCAACCTGCCTGCCTTGGGAGGAAGTGTCTGGAGTAAGTTTCACCAAGGCAAACAGCAACCTAAGATATATATCAAAGCTTTCTGTTTCCAGCAACACTGCTAAATTTTTAGTTTTTAAATCTTAAGACAGTTTTTATATGCAAAGATCTAACTGAGGAAGCAGCTGCATACTAAAGAATGCTTCAGGTCACTAAAACTTGCAACTGCTTCACCCACTGATTTAATGAAAAGGCTCTAATAAAATAAATCATGTTCAGGAGCACTGCATTGGCCCTCCTCTCACTTCTATACACTGTCCCAGGCTGCCCAAACCACCACGTTCCCCAAGCCCCAGCTACCTCATTGCAGCTACAACATAATTTTGATTAACAATTAAGACCAGTGCAGCCAACTGGATTTTATTAACATTGCTGTTGTGAACAATTTCTTTCATTTTTCTTTTATTTTTAATGCATCACAAGGGCCACTGGGACAAATTAAATATAAAATAATTTTCTGCCATTTAGGCAAACAGCAGCCATTCTCACATTTTTAAAACATAAACACTGTAAATAAAATATTACACGGTCAAGCTGTCACTGAATCTTCCTCCTGCAGTAATACCCTTAGAGAATAAGTTACCAAGTCATCCTTTCCCAGGGAGCTAGCACAGGCCCCATCTGCCGTAAGAGAGATGCCACAGAGATCCAAAAAAAATCAGTGCTGCAAGGGTCTGGCCACAACAGGAATGGCTGTCACAAAACCCCAAGCATTAAGGGTTGTGTCCCTCACCCTGATACAAACTGGGGAGAGCAGAGGCCATACAGGTGCTGGGAAGCACCAAGCAGGTGCTGGATTTTGGCAGTGGAATGGGCCAGGCTGAACAGCACAGACAAACCCAGCAACTGGTGGGGGCACCTTCCCCTGCAAAACCATTGGCACTGCAACATGCAGCTTCTTTTCCATCTCATTTCCAACACCCCAGACACCTGCAGAGCCACAGGGAGTGGAGCTGCTTTGCAGGCTGGTAAAGGATGAAGAGAGATGAAGTTTCCTTCATTTTAACTTGAAAGGAAGATGTTTTAAGAAAACAAGAGCATTTCATAAGCTGTGAACGTGGCAACTTCACTGGTTTGCTCACCATACCTTCCTGGGCTCAAGCTCCTGCTGCTGCAGCTGTGGTGGTCTGGTTACAGGCAGCATCACAGCCCTGGGGAGACCACAGAGCCTCTGTGCTCTGTCCACATGTGTGCAAACTCAAACACAGACACTCAGCATAAGAGCAGAAAGAAATCTACAGAGCCATATGCCCCAAAAGGCAGGAGACTCAAGAGGGACCAACCTGCTATGAGTAAAATGGTAAGGAAACTGATGAAATGAACTGTGGCACCTCATTAAAAATTAGGCCTTTCCTCTCCATAGCACAGCAGGTTATGAAATTAGGACTGACAATATGTCAATGCAAGCAAATAGTGTTGATCCCCCTCCTGTTATATTTGTTGGTATTTTTTATTTATTTAGGATCTATCTCAGTTTCCGAAGTTGCATGCCTGAGGCTACAAGACCTGCCTCCAGTCAGTCACACCTGCAGGAGCCTCATGGGCCACTCTGAAAAATTGTATCATTTAGCAAACCATGAAAGTTGCAGCTTATCCCAGTTGTGAGGAAAACAGTGTCCCCTGAAAGCTGCACACAGAGGAAATGTGATGAAGGGATGAGAATAAAATCACTCATGAATGCACAGTCAACATCAGCCAGCACCTGCTCTGTGGGATTCAGATACCCAGGAGCCAAAGGCAACACAAAAGCAGCAGAGCATGCTGTTTCCTAGGTGTTCCAGGGTCTGAAGAGCATACATCAGGGTGGTCTTACTTGGTGGTAAATACAAGCATGGCTAAAAGTGCTAGTTTGGCAATTCAGAGAAGCGGGTGAAGCCCAGCCACTGCCTATTTTCTGGCTAAACAAGATGTGGGAATTAAACAAATGACATCTTTCCTCACCAACTTGTTCTTTGCCTACACACACCACCTGTTCTGAGCAAAGGATCCCAGTGGAGTATCCTGCTTGCTATCTCATCACAGGCAGGTGACATGCAGTTCAGTGATGTTTGCAGAGCCTTTAGAAACCCTTTGCTACAAGGAAAAAGGACGCCTTGATCTCATCTCCCGAGTGCTCATTTTACATGGCTGAGCAGAGGTGGGGAGCAGCCAGGAGGGCTGAGCCCAGGCAACCTGAGCCAGCATTACAATACAGGGCCTCTCCGCTGCCAAATTGGCTCCAGAGGGCTCACAGAGCAACTACACAGGTCACAACGTTGGCAGGATGAAGACAAGAGACAACAAACTGGCTCCAAAGAGCAATTGACAAAGATAAGAGGCATCATACCTGCTCCAAAGAGCAACACGGAATCACCCTAACACAATTCAGAGCATTTAAATAATGATACCTTTGTCTCCAACTTCCAGGCATGCTGCTGCTTCCCTGCCACCCCAGAGAAGTCAGCAAGCTGGAGAACCCTGTGGGCAGCTTCACATCCTGCTTTTGACTAGGGAATAGGAGTAAATACTCCCACCCTCAGCTCACATTCAGCCAACAGAAAAATTTCTTCAAAGCTGCTACCAACCATCCCTCTCACTTACAAGCTTTTCCCACACTGCAGCAATGGCCTCACTCTCCTCATTGGGACACAAGTGTGTTGGGCAAGCTTCCCATGCTGCACTCCTTAGACAGGGAAGAACAAAGCCCTGGGCTCTGCTCATCAGTGCCATACTAAAGCAGATAAGCACATGGTGCACAATTAACCACCTGTATAAAGTGCAGGAATGATGCCAAAGCCTTTCCAAAGACACATAGCACAACTTCTGGCCTTTGGAAATTTCCTGGAGACAGAAGACACCCTTTTGCCTAGAAGAGACAGAAAAGAGTCCAGGGAAGAAGGTCATCTTCCAAAAACACACAAACCAACTGTCAGAGGTCTTACAGCTCCTTCTAATCAATATGAAATTATGCTGTGCTCCAGAGAAAAAAATGCATTTCTAAGAGTGTGGTACATTTCTGTTTCTACCCTCTGTGGTAAGTGGAAGGAGAAGCATGCAGGGGCTCATCATGTCACTGAGTGAGCCCTGCTATTTGCCAATATCTGAATTTTCATTTCAAGCATCTGTAGAGTCTGTTTGTGAAGAGCCTATTGCAGAAAGGCCACATGTCAAGATTTCTATATATAAAGCAGATATCTGTAGGATCACTATTAATGCACAAGCTGTTTCTGGGACACTGATCTCTGACAGCTCCATGCCCCAGCTTAAATATTCAAAGACTTCCCTGCTGACTCCAGGAATCAGACAGCCAGAATTTAAGTTCAAAGTTGTGCTAATAAATATGAGGTTAACAAATAAAAAACAGTTTCAAGCTGAGATTTGCAGTTGCCTCCAGTGTTTATCTGAGGTGATTTTTATTCTTCACATTAAGAGAGAATAAAAAAGAAAAACACAAGCCCAGAAAGCACTTCAGTTTTTAAACCCATGCAATACACCTTCACTTGCCCAGGATTTGAAGTGTCACAGCAGAGATGCAAGAGAACTCTTGGACTCACTCATCCAAAAGAAAGATTTTTTTTTTCCCAGACAGAATAGCAGCCAATTTTAGAAAACTGAAAAAATATTTTTCCAGAGAGCCATAAGTCACATGAGTCACCCTTATGTGCAGATGAGCCCAAACCTGAACTCCAACACCACCACTCATGCAGAGCAGAGGAAACCAGAAGCTGGATCAAAATGGGCAGCTCGTGCCAGCGGCCCTGCAGAAAGCCAAGGGATAGAGAAGCACACAGAGCACAGGCTTCCCCTTACACATGACCGCCATCACACATTAAGTCAAATAATCTGACTTCGAGGGCAGTGAACTCCGAGCTGAGGGCTCTGTGCTGCCAAAGGACAGAGCTTCTCTAGATTCGCTGTTTCTCCAGCGGGGCGATGGCAGCGGCACATTTCCCCTGGGGCTGGGAGAGGGCGGTGGGCTGCGCTGGGGAGCAAAGCCGGCCGCACGCTGGGGACCGTCCCACTGCCCTCAGGCTCACACACACAGCTCAGACCCTGCTGGATCCCACACCCTGAGGGACAGCGCTGTCGCCAGACCTCCACCAACCTTCATGCCTTGTGCCCCCACGCAGTCGCTGCCCTGCTTCTGCCCCAGCAGCGCGGGCAGAGGCCGAGGCTGGGATGGCTCGTCGTGCACAGCCCTGCTAGGCCTGGTAGGCTCCCCACAGCCATAGCACTCGCAGTTACAGTGCACATACTGCATCTCACCACCCTGCCTCCCACGGCAGCCCACCAGACCCTTGGGAAACCTCCATGCGTGAGGGAAAGCCCACACACCACAAACCCTTCCTGCTTCCCTCCTCTGTGCAAATGCACCATGGCAGGTTAGGATGTGAAATCTCCACCGTGCCCTACTGCCAGGTGCATCAGGAGAGGGTCCTCCTTCATCTCAGCTGCTAGAGAGCCCTCCTGGGAGGGCTGGCACAGAACGGGAGCCCAGATACAGAGGGACTTCAGAGGTAAAGGATGATTATTTTTCCTTGCTGAAGGATTTCAGGCATGGAGCAGAGATGGAATGATTTAACAAGGTTTTGAGAGCAGGACCAGATTTGGAGCGGCTGTTGCACGGCACCGTATCTTGTAAGGAGAGGCTTTGTGGTTAGCCGTGAGCACATACTGCCCCCCTCAAACAGCAGCAATATAACAACGTGTGGCACTGCCACAACATCCTCCTCATGAGGATTTTAAGGTGCTTGGCAGACGATATGGATTCATGTAACCTCACAAGCCCTCTGAGAGGGAGTAAACGCTATAAAAAACCAGAAGGGATAAGCGGGGGAGCAGAGAAATAAAACTGCTAGAGCAGCATGTTCAAGCTCACACAAGAAATCAGAGGCTCAGAGGCAGCTTCTCCTGCCACTAAGGTGGAATTAAAAAAGCAGGAATGCTCCAAATCCTCCGTTTGTTCAACTTAGCTCCGGCCAGCCTAAGAGCATTTTCCAGTGCACCCAAAGGGCTACAGCAATAGCAGCACTCACACACAGCTCCTCACCGTACTCATTTCCAGAGTCCTGCTCCAGAGGGTCCAAAGCAGAGCAGCCTGAGCTGCCAGCAGCCCCCAGCCCTAGTGAGAAGCAAACAACAGAAATGCTCTGCCCAAGAGCCTCAGCCTTGACTTTTCAGTTTCAGCAGCTGCAAGCAATGACCAAGAGGCTCAGATGAGGAGTTTCCACCCTGCTTGCCTGAGGGCTGGGACCGCTCTGACAGCATCTTCAAAACATGCACAGGGTTTCCCAAACACCTATTCATACACTTCCCATCCCCGCTTTACAGGTGAAAAAAAGGGAGACACAGCCCCAAAAATCCCAGTGCCAGCCAAGGAGGGAAGCGAACAGCCCTGGTGCCTGGCCCCTGCTCCGACTCTGACTGGGCTGCTGCTTTTGTTCGCTTCCATGTGTGCGTAACTAGCTGACAAATGGATTCGAAGCCATAGAGTGACACAGTGCAGTTCCCGAACAGCTTCAGCTGGATCACTCCTGGGAATTGTATTGCTTGGCCAATTCTTGCTCCAGGGGCTGTTTTATTTTTTATGAAGCGATTGCCTGGAGTTGGGAGAGCTTTATTGATGCTCTTATTTTATACAGGCTGAAGGGAGGGCAAATCACCCCCACGGACAGAGCAGAAAGGTCCTCATCATCCTCAAGTCAGGAGCTCAATTTTATCGCCCTGCTGAGCCCACAAACACCCAAGGAGGGCAGAGTGTGGGGCTTTCAACAAAACTAAAGTAGTACATCAGGGCATTGCTACCACTCCTCGGGTTAGGAACGGAGCCCTGGGGGCTCCCGCCACCTCCCTTTCCAAACCCTAGCCTGAGCCCGACTCAGACTGCTGCCTCTGGTATAAACGAGACAAAAGTCCCGAGTGGCGCCCAGGTCGCCCATCTGGCAGCCAAGCGGCCGAGGCAGGAGATGGTACCAGCTGTGCAGCCCTCGCATCCCGCCGGCCCGATGCTCGGAGCCCGGCTGGCCGGAGGAAGGGCTTGTGAGAGGTCATGGCTCTCAGCTGGACCTGACGGGAAAGCACTGTGATCACACACATGCGTGTGTGTGTGTGCGTGCATATCTGTATGTGTGCACCTTCCGAACGCGAACCAAAAACCTTCCAGCTGTTTCACCCGCCTTTTTCCCCGGCCAAGGGCAGCCGCTCTCAGCCAGAGGAGCAGAGCCCGGGCTGAGTGCGGCGGAGACAACTCGCAAACACTTTACCCACGGCATTACTCTATTCCCCCGAGAGTGCCCACCCAGCTCCCCGATTGTAGCGGCTGCCATGGTGACAAGCACGAATGCTAAAATAAACAGAAAGCAACCCGAAGGCAAAGCGCAGCGCTC
>VZTB01007441.1:254050-275484 GCA_013397245.1 Thryothorus ludovicianus
GGACGGGGCGGCAGGGCCCCCGTGGCGGGCAGCGGGTGACACGGGCTCAGCCCCCGGAGATGGCTGCTGGGACGCGGACTGCACAGCAGCCTGCCCTCCTGCACCGCTGCCCCGGCGGGACTCGTGTCTGTACTGCCGTAGCCGTGCCCGTAAGGCAGGTGGCCAGCCGACACACCGTGGCAGCCCATGGCACACGGGATCTAGGCACCTACTCCGTGGAGATGAGCCCATCTCCCACTGAAGCTGTGGTGGTTGACGGGAGCAAGGCTCTCGGGCTGACAATGGAGCTGCCCAAGCACCCGCTCCCATCGCCAGTCACACGCTGGCACAAGGGCCGGGCGCCTGGGCCAGCGCCACGGCGGCGGGGCCTTTCAAGCTCTGCGGGAGGACAAGCACGGCCGTGGAGAGGCAGCGATGGTACAATTCCACATTACCGGGCACTGCTACAGCTGCAGCGGTGAAAAGCCCACTGAATCCAGCCCCGAGGGCAGCTTAAACAACAGAGCATGCAGCTTGTGAAACCAAGTGACATTTAGGCACAGAGCAGCTACTAAGCAACTACAGCTTTAAAGGTTGCAAGAGCAGGAGGAGGTACCAAGAAAACTTACAGAGAAGACAAATGTTTAGAAAACAAAGGTGGTTCCAAGGCACCTGATAACGGGGCTAGATAGAAAATGTGGGTGATTCCAAGGCACCCAATGAGGAGATTTGGAGTATTTGCATTATGGTACAGAAAATGTCATCAGGGCTTCTAAATAACTTTTTGTCCTACTTTCCTCCTGACCAAATTCCTCTAAGTGTAATTTCAACCTGCCCTGCTAAATTGCCCTTTGAGATTTATCTGCACACTGCTTGTTTTCTGAAATACAGTGCAGTACAAAATTCATTCACCAGACTCATTCTGTGGGCACTCAGGACAGAGTGCTGTTTCCAGGACCAGCACCTCCCAGGGCTGCAGCAAGGCTCCACAACAACCTCCCTGCAAAGCACACTGCACGCCCGATGTAGAAAATGTTAGAAAGCATCTCACATCCTCCTAGGTACTTTTCCAAATGACCTGTCAACCATACACAGCTTCCCAGGCCGACTAGTCATAGTCAGTGGCAAAGGGAAGTTTGAGACATTTAAGGCAAAACCAAAGTCTTCCAAGGGATCAACAAAAACATAATTAGTCTAAGCTGCCTGGTTCACATCCTGTGGCAGCTGGGCTCCCACTATTTTCAATCTCTTTCACATTCTTACTGGAGAAAGAGCATCTGCTCTCCTGCGTGGGTTTGCAGCCAGCAGCTGCCTGGGCTGCAGAGGAACATGAAGAGAGGCAGAGGAGCTGTACCAAGGATTCAGAAAAGAGGAAGACAGGGAGTAAGATATGTTCATATCCATGGGACAGCAGAGCCAGGCAGAGTGTCTTCTCTTTCACCACTGTGCAGATCATACCAGACTATGCTTGAATCCCTAATCTTTTCTCACCGTTTGGTGGGATTCAGAAAAGCAAATCACAAAACGCAATGGAGAGTTTTGTGTGAAACAGGAGAAAATCCTCTGCCCCAAGACTTGAACTAACCAGACTGCCTTCTCCTGCTTTTCCAAGCATACTGCTTTCCTTTTGCACTGCAGTCATTCAATTTCTTCCTGTGTTGCCCTCCTACCCTGCTAGCACACCATGCAATCACCATTGCCTCTCAAGGGGTGGTGTGTAGGGAAGTCTCAGAAATGAGCAGAGTCCTCTGTAGGCAAGCTTTAGCAGAGCCCCAGACAGATGCCAGGTCAAGAGGTCTTTCTCCTAAGGAACAGTTATTTTTACTCCCCTCTCCCTGTAGGAATCAGCAGAAGAATGCAGGGTCTGTTCCTACAGAAACATATTCAGAGTACTGGGTAGAGAAGTGTGGCTCTAGCCCACAATCACGGTGAAGGGCACTGCAAAAGCACCGAGTTACCCACCCTCAGAGCTGGTGACAGAGCAGCTCACTGTCCCAGCAGATCCAGTTTAGCACAGACAAACCAGATTTGGTCCTTTATTTATGTTGCCTAAGCTTGGGACCTATTTCAGCTGAAAAGTGTTAGGAGGTACTGGCTGGGGCACTAGAGCTAGCTGACCTGAACAAGACAGGACCTTCAGTACAGCTCCAGCAGAAAAAGCATGTACTTACACAGCACCAAGCTTCCACAGGCTTTGAAAGTGTTTCTGCAGTGTTGTTTCATCTCCAGGGCCCAGATACCTCACTGTAGGATTACTAGCTTGCAGGTCTTCGTACTGAAGGTTCCATTTTCTGCAGCCAGAACTTGCAGTGACTTAATCTCTGACCACCAAGCTTTGCTTCAGAATCTCATCTTTCTTTTAAAAGACAACATTCTAACCTTATGTTCTACAGGGATCTCTGACAATATAAATTGTTCAGTTCAGGTATGGCTATACTGTAAGCTGCAGTGCTGCATGCAGATATTAGCACCAGCTCATCAGAGAAAAGAATACCAGAAGCAAGCTGGCATGGAGATCTCTACACCACACAACTGGCAATGTAGACATACAATGAATATTGAAAATGATGATAAATACTTCAGTGCTGATCTTTGCAAAAGCATCAATTAATTCAATAAATGCCCTAAGAAAAGTGACCTGAGAAACATAATATAATAAACTGAACAAATCAAGAGTATTCAAATCCCATAGCAGAATTATGGAATCTTATCACCACATTTGTTCCTTTTCAGTTCCATCACAGTGGAATAAGGGACCTTGTGACAACTCAGGCAGCTGGTTTTTTAGCATAAGCAAAAACTAAGTATTTGGTGAATAATAAAGATATGGAACAAGAGAAGGAATGTAACCTACAAGGAGAATTTTGTGGCTGGTTTGAGAACCTTATTTTATTTATAAACACCAAGGTCCTAACGAGCATCACCTTTAATGAAAAGAGATCTCCTAAGGCCATTAATATTAAAAGGTGCTCTTGAGAAGCCAGTTTTGTCTTTGGCTGACAGATTAGGGCACATCATCTAGGAGAAGAGACCTGGTGTTTCAAATTGCCCAGATAAAATTGAGATGATAGTTATTGCAGGGGAAAAGACAAGCATCATCCAGATTTGTCTTCAGAAAAATGAAGTGTGGCTGCTTTATAGTTATGGCGAGACATAGTACATATTTTTGCAGTCATCTGACTTAAAACGTGGCTGAGCTTTCAACCGTGAAACATCTGGAGAACACCAAAAAGATTTGCTTAGCACTACTCTGATCTGAGAAATCAGGTCTGCTGTATTTGTGGCCTCTAGGCAAGGAAGAGGCATCTGAAACATGAACATGAGGTCTGTCTGGACTCTGGAAGCTGAATAAATTCATCCAGAGTTTTGCTAAGAACATTTGAAGAAAATTAGCATTAGAGTTCAGGGGCTGAAGCAGGTTATGCTCCAGAGAGAAACAAGAGCAGCATGTTATGATGATGAGATGAGATGAGAAGACTTGCTCAGAGAGAGGCAGCTCTGCCTGCCCACAGCCAGCCAGGAGCTGAGCTCCACCTTGCATCTAGGGAAGAGCACCCCCAGTGCAGGGACTTTTCAGGGATTTTTCATAAAAGATCACTCTTCAGAGAGCTCTTCCTGCATGGGCAGTGCAGGGTGTAAAGGAGGTGAGACATCTTAGGATGGTTTTCTCTGAACTTGCTGTCACCAAGTGACTCCTTCCTCTGGCCCACTTCTAGGTTGGACACTCACCACCCCTGGTGAAGCTCCTGATCTTTTCCCAGGCTGTGGTCTGCTTCCAGGTTAGGAGGAGTTTGGTAGGAGTGGATGAAAGCAATTGAAAGGAGAAGACTCACAGTTCATCCCTGATTTCAAGTCAAGAAGAAGAGGAGGAAGAGAAAATATTTGTTTCAATGTGCAGAAAGAGCTGAAGTTCTTGCCCTGTAATGGCTGAGAGGCACCTCTGGCAGTCTGACCATGACATCTCACCATGCTCTTCATCCAGATCCAGATCTTACCCCTATAACCCTCTGAGAAATGTTCACCCATACTGTAATGCCAAGATGACAGTGTGTGCCAACATCCTCTGCCACACAGCTGTTGAAAAGAAAAAGAAAAATGTTATCTTCATGACTCATTTACATTGGCCAAATTTCTACACTGCCTGAAGTACTTTCCTTGTCTGAAAAAGCTTTCTTATACTGGTCAGAGGGCATGGGTGTGTATGTGGGCTTCTAAAAATCCATATTGCTGTGCCTCAGGTCATATATCACTCTCCACATCCCTGGCCTCAGACATCACTGGGAAACCACAAGGTGCACCAAAACTCCAACAGCTTGTGTTGATCATGCCCTGCCAAGAGCTAGATACTGTTCAAGTAGTCTCCAGCCCTTTATTGCCTCAGGCTCATAAAAAAGCCAGTCAGATAAACTGCACTCCTAGGAGTGGCTTAATTTATCCTGATGCCCAGTCAGAATAGGCACAGATGGTGGATGCCAATTAGTTCTGCATTGAACAGAAGATAAGGTGTCTGGGGTGTTATATATGCTGACCAGGACAGAAATGTCTTCTGAGCCCTTGTTTCTGGCCAGCAGGTAAACAAGTAAGATGGTGGAGGGCAGCAACTCAGAGCCAAGTTAAGGCAAATCACACAGAGTTAATTGGGAACCACGATTTCAGTTGCTTTAAATTGTACAATTAAACATTGTCTTAAGTGCTGTTAAAGTGACTGTAATCTTAACAAATTTTCATAAGCATGTTTCTTAAAGGAAAATGAGAGCACAGAGAAGATTTCACAATAAATTGTAATGAAAAGTTCCCTGTTGCACTTGAGCTCTTCAAGTATGAAGAGAAAAACATCTGCTAAAAGGCTAACATTGTTAAAAGGCAAGAGGACTCTGTTTTGACAGTGTGTAAGAGCCAGGAAAGCCTTCAGAGTGTTTGGCTGGCATTTAGGATGGGAGATGGTGCCCTTAATCCCCTCTAAGCCAGGTAACCCCCCCTGTCTGTCACCACAAGAGAAGGTGAGACTTAGTGAGGAGTGGAGTTATGGTAGAATCAGGCAGGAGTGATCAACAGCCCAGAAAAATGCTCAAAGTTCATATAATCTTTCAAAAGTGCAAAAACAGAATAAATATTTAAGTAGTAATAATTACATATTAATACAACTTATTAACTAGAAGATTCACATAGAATCAACCTGATTCACTTTATGAGCCCGATACAAATTCTTGCTCTCCCTCCTACTTACTTTTCTTATCTCCTTTTCTTACCCCAAGTCATTTGCTTAACTTCCTTGCTGCATCTTTGCTAGGACAGAGATTTATTTCCCACTTTCATGGTAAAGCACGTAGCACTTTTTCTGGTGCTCAGAATTAATTAACAATAAAAATCTTTTTATTACAATCTGAGGATAATTTGCTCTTCTTTACTGGCATCCTATCACAGCCCTGACTGTGACTTGAACTGCAATTTAATCCTCATAGAAATTCAAAGCTTTTACAGCTCAGTGTAGCTACCAGGTTAGTGCTTGTAACAGTCCTCTTGGCTGCAAAGGAGAAGCAGTTTGAAACACTCATCTGGCAAAATGATGAAACTCCTGTCTTCCACTACAGAGGAATTTCATGTGAAAACACAACAATCTGGGAAATAACCTGTGAAAAACATCCAACCCAGTTTCTCACACATCCCATAAAAGGAGCTTGCACTCTGCACAGCACACTGGGTTTGAATAGAGTGCAATGAAAAATGTTTAGCTTTCCTAAAACTTACAGCAATATATTTATTTTTGAAGCTCTATCACTGAAAATAGCTTGGATAATTAATGGAAAAGTTTCCAAAACATTCCAGCCCTGGCACTAAGCATGAGAAACTCCAGGCTGAAGGAAGGCCAGAAATAGGAGCCATGTATCAGTCAACTCCAGAGGCACTGCAGTGCTGTTTCAGGGAGTCCGATGCCATAACCTGCATACTGGAATCCAGGTCCATCCCCAGGTGGAACCTGGAATGTGTAAAAAAGCCAGGGAAGGAGCTGGAGTTCAGAGGACATCAGGCATCCCTGTAATGCCAGGAGCACAGTCCAGGCAGATCAAAGTAATATTAAATACTTAAAAGTTTCTACCATTTCCGTCTGTGTTCTGTTGCAACACTTTTACTTCCAGGGAGGTGGGTGAAGCAGATGTCAAGGATGGCGAGAGTATTTATTGAAATGGCAGCTCTGGTGGAATTGCAGCCATTGAGAACTGCTGACCTGCATCAGGCCAGCAAGCAGCTACGTCAGTCTGGAAGGCACCAGGGGCTTCACACACACAGCTCTCTCAGTGTGACACCACTTCTGGTTGAAGAATAAGGTACACGGTCTGAGTGTGGCAGCATCCTTCTCCATAAACAGCAATCCAGGTATTGCGAAGCTTCCACAAACATGCTGCTAAATTCTTCTGAAGCTTTTGCAGAAATGGAGCCGCTGTCCTTTTCATGACTTTAGAAAGTACTTCTTTAAATATTCATATTTTAGGATAAATATTTTTACCCTTCCCCCAAAGGTAAATGCATTAGATGTGCTCAACAAAATGGCCTCCACCCCCTTCGCATAGAAGGGGGGGATGGGAATTATGAAATAAAAAATTTCACTATTTAAAAAATTACCCCTAATTTTTCCTTGTAATTATCTTCAGCACCTGAATGCATGGTTTGGCAATGAAGAGCTGTCACTGTGGAGCACAGCAGCCAGAAAAAGGAGTGAGAAATGGGAGAAAATGCTTAAGCCACTGTGAATGGAAGTGGTACTCTGATTTGAACACTTGCAGGGACACTCAGCACATCACTGCAGCATTTTCAGATGCAGAGGTACATCATGACATGCATATGTAGGCATGCACATGCATATCACACCCTTAGATTTGTTTCAAGTCTAACTCAAGTTTGCAGCAGGTATCTCCTTTCTCTGGTGCTGGCTGAAGACGGGGAAAATATCTCCCACAGGAGCTAAGAACCATTGCAAGCCTAAACATTTCTGTTTGAAGGTCACAGCAAGATCCAAGAAATATGCCATATCTAGCAAATAAATAACTAATTCCTTTACAAATGTGTCCACTGCAGCATACCTTTCCCCACAGACAGAGGATGAAAAAGGCTCTGTGCAACAATTATGACCATATTGCTTAGTGGCATACTGAAGTACACTTCAAGGTTATTTTACTGCTGTAAAATCTATACAGACAAAAATAACCATATCAATAGGTCCAAGTTTTAAAGCCCCACATACAGCACATGCAATCTTAGCCTACCAACAGTTCTGCTACCATGCATAAGTGTCATACTGGTCTTTCCTGCTTCATTGCCTGGCTTTGTTTCTGCTCCAAGCAGCCAGCTCAGCCAGGCAGGCTGTGCCTGAACTCCAGCACAGAGCAAGCTCGGACTCCACCATCACAGCACTTCATGGGCTCTTACTGCCGTGTCCCTGCCTCAGCTGGGCAGCATCAGCCCCTGTACCTGTGTCTCTGGAGATGGGAGGCAGCTCTTCCCTACCTGGCAGCCCCAGGGGCAGCTGAGAGCAGCAGAAGTAGAGGGAAGGAGGCACCAGGTTCTCTTTATCATCATGTGCAGGGAGGAGCTCAGCATGACAGATGTGACTCACAGGGAAATTTGGCCCCCAACAAACTCTGAAGGATGAGTTTGCTTTGACACTTTTCCAGCCCTCGGGAACTTCTGCAATCTCCCTAAGCAGGGAAAAACAAATGCTCCACATCTTTCCATCTCCCTCCTCCTGCCTTATCATTCTTCATGTTCTTCATAGAATCTGGATCAAAAAAAAAAAAAAAGAAGCTTAAAATAATCCAAGTGAGTGAGAATGTGAGCAACAGTGAAGGAAGAGATGTGTTTTCTGCTTGCTAGCAGAAAACTAGCCTTAGATAGAAAACTTCCATATCACAAGTTGAAGAGTTGAAGGCCCTCTGTGATGCAAGGAAGTGGGAAATTGAAGGTCTGAACCAATAAAGCTGAGAATGCCAAATGGGAATCACAATGAAAAAGATCCAGATCCATTTCAGTTGGATCTGGAAATTATTTGATCTCAGAGGGAAGTGCAACAAGAGACTGCTCACCGGAGGAGTGATTTTGGAGAAAACTAGGAATTCCTCAGTCAGATGTCCCATGCATTGCAAGGAAAATCCAGGAGGCTGTTCCCCTCCCAGGCACACTCAGTACTGCACTGGCTGCTCCAGAACAAGGTGCAACTAAAGAGGAATGAGTCCAATTACAAAAGTGAATGAACATTAGTTGTATGGTAAGGCAGAAGAGGGAGAACAGAAAGTAGATTGCTCTTACTGCAGATGAAACAGAACAAAGTGCCTTACAAAAACTTGCTGAATCTGGGGTTGTATGGGAGAAGAAAAATAATGACAGACCATCTGCTATCAGGGGTGCAACTAGCATCATATTCATCTAAATCTGAAGTTGTTTTAAATCATCTGCAACAGAAATGATTTGTGATGACATCAGACTATTAGATCATTGTTCATTCATCATGAGCTGGGGCTCACCCAAATTTCCATCCATATTTAGACCACCAGCCACTACAGTATAAATAACAAAACCTGTAATTCATTTTTGGCTCATATGCACTTCTTTCACTAATAAAGCATCGAAATCAGTGACCTGGCACTGTCTTCCATGGACTGAACTGAGGCAGACTGTGCACATTCATTTTTTTTGCCCCCAGACTGAGCAGAAGTCAATAAATGAGCTGTAGCCAGTGCACTGAGATTTAGAAGGGTTTGATGGTACTTTCTATTTTATACCCCTGTTGAATTTGTAGTTTCTTGACCTCAGCCCATGCATCATGCTTTGGATGTGGATTTATTGAAATCAAGATTTCATAGCTTTGAGCAAGATTCGGAATATATATGGATGTAAGAGAGGTCAGAATTGAAGAATTGGGACACAAGACACACCTTAAGGAAAGACCTTTCCTCCCATCTCTGATCAGCTGTGGCTCTGAAAATCCTGTTCAGCAGCTTGGCCTCCTCAAAAATGTCCCAATCTCACTCTGTTCCCCAGCCACCAAGTATTCTGCTGCATTCAGTAATAATTTTTTCCAGCCCTGTTACACTGTTTCCAGATGTGCCACACTTGAGGTGCAATGCCCTATCACCTCCCCACCTGCTGAAGCATGAGCTCAGCTACTGAGGCAGCACCCCTTTCCAAGGACTTGAGGTTTTAGAAGTGACAAGAACATACTTCCCAGTGGGAGCTGCCTGAAGGAGCAGTGATACAGTTGCTACATTCATTGTGTTTTGGGTCTCCTTGATATGAAATTAACAGGGAACAGGAGCAACAGCTGAAATGGTGAGGTCTGCAATGACTGAAGTCAAGAGGTCCATTCCCTGACTGCCTCTTACTCCTCCACTCCTGCTGGCCCCCGGTGATGTGACAACTTTCCACCTCAGTTTGGTGACACTCCAGTGCCCAATTCCCTAGCAGGCTCCTTTGAACCAGGTCGCTTTGTCTCAGCAGGAATCTAGGCTGCCAGCAGTGCACAAATGCACATGGCCCGGAGCCTGAGGTGGAGACACACAGATGTAATGTCTTTTATTCTCTTTTGTCTGAAAAATGTAATTTACTTACTACTGCTATTCACTGTTAAAAGAGAGAGGAGCTTGTCGATACAAAAGTAGTACTGCTTTAGTATACTGATAGTATTAAACCAGTGCAGCTCCCTCAGGATGGACATAGCTGCTGGATTTAAGGTGTTTATAGCACGACATTGCCAGGGGAACAAGTTATAAACATTTAACAGGCCTTTGCACTCCCCCTTGACAGCATCAGGTAACATTTCAGTTAAATAAACAAAAAGACCATCCAAAAGTCCACCTCCAATCAAAATAATAATTAATGCTATACAAGCAAGGTCTGAATTTCTGCCTATCATGACAGAGACAGATGCACCCAGAGGGTCCTCTCCAGATGGTCTGTACTAGCTTAGAAAACAGGGCCCTTAATGCATCTCAGTGGGCTTTAACAGGCTATAGCCAGGTAAAGAGGACCACTGACATTTAAGTACTTCTCTGCTGACGACACAGCCATGGTGTTCCTCAAGCCTGAATGAATGATACCTGTTCATCTGTCTCCTTGCCACTAATGTCCATCTCCCCAGCCAGCTCATCATCCAGCTGCCTTGCACACAGTGCAGCTGTTGATAGGCAGGCAGTTTCAGCAGGGGCAATAAGGACCAGAAAAGTAGCTCTAATGCCTTTTTTGTCTCCTTCATGTCAAATCTGCAGAGCAGTGAGGTTAGCACGCATAGAATGAGTTTCTACTCCCCTGCCCCACACTGAAATTGGGAAGTCTGGTTGCGTGTTTCTGACAATGTTTGCCAACATCTTTCTATGTCACTATCACGACAATCCAATGACAAATACAGGAAGGAGGGTGGAGAAGCCCCTTTCTTCCTTATCAAATCAGCACACCTAGAGCACTGAATCTCTGGTGTTAAAACATGCAAAATAGCTTGTTACCAGCAAATCTGCCTGAACAACAGTATTTCATCCACAGACTCTTTCTCAGTTTACCATTACTCTCTGCATTCCCCATTCTTAAAAGAAACAAAGAGTCAGCTAGAGCATAGAATACTTCAAAGTGCACTCTGTGTGAAGACTCTGAAGTTCTTCCTTGTAAAATGCTCTGTTAACTAAGCAGCACTTCCTCTGTGCAGGAGCCTTTCTGAAGCAAACTGAAATAATATTGTATCATCAGGGACATTCTCCTCCTTCACCAAACCTAAATGCAGTTTGGGAATTCATGTTGGCAGAAACACATGCTGATGTTTTTCAGACAGGCAACTCATTGACAGTCTACTCACTGCTGGGTATTTAGAGAGGGGAAGGTGAAATTAAATCCTGCTGGCCATACAGCTCAGCCCCAGCAAAGCAGGCACTGCCCCATATCTTGGCGATAGAAGGCTTGTTAAAAAAAATCTGCCTAGCTCTCCTCAAACTACCACAGGAAGTATCAGTCAGTTTTCACCCTGAAAATATGAAGAGTGAAAAACAAACTATCTGAGGAAAACCAAGCTCACACTACTGACTAGTAAGATCAGTGAAACTCTCTTGAACTAACTAGACTTGGGCTTCAGTCCAGCACAGCAATATATTCCTATATATCTATCCTTGTCCTCATGGATCATATGGGGTATATTTTTTGTAGTGTGCCTAACACACAGCACACCATGGCTTTTGGAATTCCCTTCAAGTTGATTGTATTTTTCAGGCTTTCCCCTGAGAAAATCCTGCTGGTTTTACTGGCATGTATTTCCCGTCCTGATTTCAGCACAATTTGTTTCTTTGTACAGCAGTTCCATTTAACTTCATGAGGTGGTGGTGGTGGTGAAATCTCCACAGTAAACTCTCAGGAATTTCATAGAAAAATAAGGCTGGTGAGGTTACTGATTCCATTGTCTCCCCTAATCTGTCTCTGAGATTTAAATAAATGAGCACATACTTGGGAAGAGAAAGTTCATTTAGGCGTAGAGCTCTGTTTTTGTAATTTTTCTCAAGGAAGCAAGGATTTTTTGAAAGCTACTAAGATGCATTAAAAAAAAAAAATCCTCATTTGGCTTCTGTGTCCTTTTCTGAAGCATTTGACTGGAAGTACCAAGTGTGGTGTTAACACATAGTGTGAGGAGCAAAGGGGAGGGAACACGTGCCAAGGTCACCTCCTCAGCAGTAGCAATGGCAAGCTTCACAGCCCTGATATAAAACCTCCCTCTGATACAAGATACCACTCACAGCTACTTTTTAAGAGCTATAAAAATACAGAGCAGGCACATATTAATTAAAGTAGTTCAGAGAGAAGCCCTGCGTGTCTGTCTTGGCAGCAGGTGACTGAAGGGCACATAGCACGTAGGGGAGCAGAATGTCCATGCCCAGTTAGCTAAAATATTTTAGTTTTTATCACCTCCGGGTTTGTCAGTGGGCAGCACAGATGGTTTGCAGCTGGGGAGCCAGTCAGTGTGCTGCTAAGAAAGCAATGTGACCTGTGTCATGAAGCAGTGCATACTGTAAGGAAACTCTTCTTTATGACTAGCACAAATCTCCTTCTTTTAAGTCCATAACCTCCTGTCCTAGCTAGACTAGAAAGCACTCCACAAAAATCCCCCCGCTCTTCAGTACAATATGTTTCTCTTTTACATCTTTGTCCTTCTGTTGTTTCCCCTAAACAAGACAAACTCAGTTCTTCCAGACTTTGCTTGTAAGCCACATTTCCACACTGATGTTCCCTGCAGAGCACAGCACTCACCTTCCAGAGTAGCAAGTTTTCAGCAAAAGAGGCCAAGAACAAATTTAGCCTTCCCTCTGCTCCTTTCCCTTCAAGGTTAGGGCAAGGCAGGTCAAGAGACAATCAAGGTTAGTAGCTGAGTGCCAACCCACTAGCTATGGCCATTTCTTTGCCTGATCCCCTACCACCATGAGAATAAGCTTTTGCTGTGAATTCACTGACTGAACACAGCTGGCAGTGAAACACATCCAGTAAAAGGCCGGTGGCTAGCAGGAAGTCTTTCTGGTTTTAATTGGTGATTACGCCAATTAAATGAAATACAGATAACCCACTTTTTTAGCTCTTATGTTTATCTACCTGTATTTACCTCACCTGCTAGCTTCTTTGTCCAAAACTCGAGCAGGCCTTGCACACACCAACATTTCACTATACACTGGAAACCTTGAAAGTATTGGAGCATAAATGGGGCATGGAGCCAATGGGGCCAGAGCCCAGTGACATTAAGAGACCCAATGCCCATCTGCAAGGCAGGGAAAAACAGGTTATTTGGGTATTCTTGAGGATCTAACATTCACCATCACCTATGGCACATAGAAGAGGCACTTGAAGGCAGTTTTCAACCCCGTAAACACTTTGTCAAGAGATGGGCAGTCTAGTCTGATGTTTTCCAGAGTTCTGTAATGATTTCTTAAGTTCCAGTTTTACTGCTTGGACCAACATTACTTCTAGTGTGGATTAAATATCTGTAAAATGGAACTGGTCTTCAAGACATCAGCACAGTGCTTTGAGACATGCAGCTGAACAACATCTAGTCTTGCTACTCATATATCACAGGAGAACCAGAAGAGGACAAAAGATAGTACAAAGCTTTTAAAACATATGGAAAACATTATCTGGATAGCAAAAATATGACATAGAACTATATACACATACTTACAGCTCAGTTTTGAACTCTCCATAGCCCTTGCTAGATAAGTAGGGATAATGATTTTTTTATTCATAGTGCACTGAAAGGGAGTCCCACTCATATTTTCACACGCCCCAGCAGTCAGACAGTCTCTCTGCTTTTATTTACAGCTAGAAGTCCTGGACAGAGTCATGGCACAGAGAAAAAAGGAAAAGCAACTGGCAGATCTCAGCTAATGCAAAGTACTGTCTGACATTTTTCAAAGAACAATCAATTGGAAAGGACTCGCTGTTAATCAATGTGAAACAGATATATTTCAGATCCCTACAGAGCATGACACAATGTGAAGCAGCTTCTTAGAGCAGCAGGGGTTTTTGTGAAGGGAGTTTGGACAGGCAGTTTTTCTCTTAAGCCTCCATTTCTGACAGCTGCCGAGTACCTTTTTGCAGGCTTGTCACATCTGTGCCGAGATATATAAATGCCTTCTCCTTTTTCCTTCTGAACCACTGCACAAGCTTTCACTTCCTTAAGAAAAGAAAGATAGAAGCCATATTCCTTATCATCTATAGACAAAGCCAAAGTTCTTCCTGTCCAAGGAAATGGCTTCTTTTTATCTGAAGATGACATCTCTATTTTACAGTAAAAGCCTCCATCCTCTTTTTTTTCTGTTCTCTGTACTCCTCCCCATCTCAAAGCTGAACTTATCCAATAGCTTGCACAGGAAAGTAATGAGGAAGATGGTTTTGCTTTGTTTCCTGGTGACCAACACCACTGAGACCCCAGGTAGCATCACACTGGCTAATTCAAGACAGAAACAAGTTCCATTACAGTTAAGTGGCAAGAGAGGATGCAGCGCTAACCTTGGCACATCCAAGAAAATCCTTGCCAGAGCTGCCTGCTCTTCATGGTAGAATTCACAGTGACAGAGGAATATCACTGTGAATAAGAGAAATTATGTTCCATGCATATTTATTTAGCTTTGAGGGGTTTTTCCCTCTATTAAGCTTAACCATGTTGGCCCACTTGCGTTACCCTCTTTACCTGTAAAAGCATTTAACAAAACCCCCTCGATACAGGACTAATACAAGAGGGCTCACTTTGGCTCCTTCAATAAGTCCCAGTGAAAGCTGGATATATCTTCTTTGCACTTAGCTCAAACTGCCGCTGCCTTTCTCCAGAACAATGTACCCCTCAGGGTGAGGAAAAGTCCTTATACAAATAGTATCGTACTAAGCAGAAGAGAGAGAGAGTTCTTTGTAATGGCCCCTACTCCCAAAGAATCCATCAAAGGGGATGGCTGCCTGTGAGAATGAAGAAGGTCTTACAGGTCTGGACAAGTGTGGAGGGCCAAAAGAAGGAAATCAAGGAGCAGTGATGAGAATTGACATTCTGGTTCAGACTAGAGGTGCCTCTAAATCCATACAGAACACTGGAGACAAGCAGATGACTCCTTGTTACAAAGGCCCCCTATGCATGCAAAAAGACCCAATTCCTCCAAGACATTCAGGCATAGGGCCAAGGCAGTGAGGTACTTCTCAAGGCAACCACATTGCCTTCACAGAAAAACTCCCACCAAAACCATGTTACAGACGGTGCAGGGTTCACATACTCCCTAAGGAGCCAGAGTAATAGAAATGCAACAGGAAGAGAGCTTCCCATCCCTGCATTACTAAATACCAAACAGAGAAAAATGCAAGCCCACAGGGATATGTTGTCTTCAATCCTGTCAGTCACAGATGTGACAGCTGGGACCTTTAGAGACTGTCAAAGGAGGAAAACCAAGGCACTCCAAATGCCAAGACTGTCAGCAGCATAATTAACATGTCATGTATGGTCTGCTCAAAAGTGCAGCCCCTACTGCACCTCCAACAGACAATACTGCCCAGCTGTTAAATCCTGCCCCTTGCAATAATATCTAAGATACTGAAAAATCAAGAAAAACCACGAACTATTGTCTTTGGAAAGACAGAAATCAATTTGTTGCCCATGGAGGAAGAGCTTCAAGTGCCATTGCTTCTCCCACTCCAGAGGCTTGTCTCTGGAAATTTGTACCCAGTTGTATTCTTACAGAAGAACATCTGTTTCACATGGGCAAAACACATGAAACAAAAAGGATGGAAGCAAATTCTGCAAGGAATTCATAAGCCAAGACAGGTTTGGGGATCTCAGCAGATGTGGTGTGCTCCCCACTAATCTGCAAGGACCAATTTGAGGCAGGTGGTACCAAGCACCAGATAAAAGGAGAAATCTCTCTCCCCCACCTCTGGCAGCATACAAATAAAAAACAAGTGACAAGCAACAGAAAGAAAAATCCCATGCTGTGAAAGCCAGCCCATACACAGAACATTGCCAACTCTCCCCCTGCACAGCCAAGTTGGATGTGTGTAGTTAAGTGCAGAACTGTCCCAGTTAAGACAAAATACTTGGGGCAACCTAGATGAAAGCTCGGGCTGAGAAAAATCTAAGGTTTCATTTGAACAAATGTAGATCTGTAGCCATGACAGGCCAAGGACAGCACTTGAGTTCACTATTCAAACACAGCTGAGCAAGCTCACTATCCCATTGCTTAGGAGTACAGTATTGCTGCCAGCATGGGCTCTCCCACAGCTGATCTCTGACACACAAATCAGGGAAGGCACTGGAAAGGGAAACCCAGAGGGTGAAGTCCAGGTGTTACTGTAGGGAACAATGGACCCGTAAGGACTGGGTAAGATACAAAGAAAGAAGAGAAAAAATCAAGCATGCAAGAAAGGAACAAAAGAACTTCAAAAGTGGTAAGTCTGGTAAAAGAGTAAATTTTTATAGAATATAACAATTACCAACAGAGACATACAAGGAAGTTTCATCTATAGACTAGTAGAAAATTTAAAATCATAATAAAATAAAACCAATCTATTTCTGTGTAATAAATATAGTGCTTCCCCTCTTCTTTCAGACTGAATCAAAATTATGCAAGTTAAGGACATCTTACAAACAACAAAGAATCTTAGTTTAGAAAATATTTGTGAAGGAAGTTCTCCTTGCTAGTTTCTATTTCTGAACAAGTGATTTGGAAAAAACCCTCTTCAATGATACCACTAGCTCCTTATAATAGAGGACCTGCAGTCCAGTTCTTGTCTCCACATTACTTTCTTGTCTCACAAACAGAAAAGACCTGACCCTGTGGTCAGCCAATCAGTCCCACTAAAGAGTTTGTTCAGGAGTTCCTATATCAGAACAAAGAGGGAAAAAATCCAAAGCAGAACAAAGAGGTGAAATGGACACCTTGTACTCCTGATGACAGAAAAGCAGTTTCTGAGTCACGCAGAGAGCTCTCAACACCCCAATCAGATGGAGACAGGATATAGCACTATCTGAACACATGCTCAAAATGCTTTGGAGAGAAATAGTTATATCCAAACTGCTGCTGCAGGCAGGAAGGTCTTGCTGGGATTATAATCAGCTGTGTGAACGAGCACATAGACATACCACATTTGGCTAAATTTTTTGTTAAGACTTGCCAATGGTACAGGAAAAAAAATTGCCCTTATAATGAAAATTATCTCAATTGCAGCTCTGTGATAAGTAGTATTTATCATGAATCTTTGATTCCTCATGCTGCTATTGCAGCTCCTCTGGGATGGCATTAATGTACCATTTCCCTCCATGGCTCCTACTTATCTCAAACAGTCTCTGCTACAAACAGGGTTTTTACCCCTGGCCTGTGAAATTTCTTGAATTATCTGATAAGGGACAGTTTCAGCCACAATCACAGCAGGTCCAGGATTCTGTTATAAAAAAATGTGGGTCAACTGTGCTTTACACAGCAGTGTGAAGATAAGGGTTTTACTGAAACTTCTTTACAGAGGCATATAAAAGTTGGGCATAGCTTCATCACTTAGTAGAAGCATACTCATCTCATGCAATCAAAATCATTAAAAGAGATTTTACAGAAAGGAGTGTGATTTTTAAAAGGTTATCTTTAACTAAGGTCTAACACCAGACAAAAAAGGTGAATATTTAAGTTAGACAGCAGCACATCTTAAAAATCAACAATAATAATTAGCACACGCAAGCTTGTATTTTCAAAGCATTTTACAAAAACATGAATTAATTAAGCCTCACAACACCTTTGTGAGATAGTTAAGTACTATTAGTCCCATTTTAGAGACAGAGAAACAGGCATGAAGAGAGTATAACCTGCTCACCACCACACATGCAAATGCAGGTACAGAACTTCAGATTTTCTATTTTTTGCCACGTGTGGTCAGATCTCTTAAAAGCTTCAGGTCTTTATTTTAAATTGTTTCCTCTCATGAATGGTTTGGGTTGGAAGGGACTCTAAAGAAAATCCAATTCCAACATCCCTGCCATGGGCTGGGACACTTTCCACTACACCAGGTTGCTCGTAACTCCATCCAACCTGGCTTTGAACACTTCCAGGTATGAGGTATTCACAGCTTCTCTGGCAAGCTGTTCTAGTGCCTCACCACCCTCACAGTAAACAATTTCTTCCCAATAGCTCATCTAAACCTAGCCTCTTTCAGTTTAAAGCCACTAAACCTTGTTCTATCACTACACTCTCTTGTAAGAAGTCATAGGGGAGATGCTCCAGCCTTCTGATAATCTTTATAGCCCTCTTCTGGACTTGCTTTATTATATTGGGGGCCACAGAGCTGGACACAGTACTCCAGGTAGTCTCACAAGAGCAGAATAGAGGGGGAGAGTCACCTCCTTGACTTGCTGGTCATGCCTCTTTTGATGCAGGCCATGATGCAGTTGGCTTTTTGGAAAAGTTATCAATGCATTGCAGGAACCTCCTGAATTGCTTATGCCCCGCTGTGTTGCCTCTCCAACAGAGAGGCTGAAGCCCCCCATGAAGATTAGGCCCTGTGAACAGGAGGTTGCTCTTTATCTATAGAGGGCTTCATCCACTCAGTCCTCCTGGTTGGGGACCTGTAGCAGATCCCTTCTGTCCCCTGTCCCTGCCCTCCCTTTAATCCTGACCCCTAAGTTCTTGATGAACTCCTCATCCATCCCTAGGCCGAGTTCCATGCACTCCAGATGGAGCTCCGTGCACTCCAATCAATCATTTACATGGAAGGTGACACCTCCTGACCTCCAGTGGCTGCTCTTCCTGTAGAGCCTGCATCCTTCCATCCAACAGCCCAGTCATAGGAGCTGTGCCACCCTGTCCCTGTAACAGTCCTGCACATGTGAGCACACTATGCAGAACAAACAAGCAGAATTAGGAAAAACATTTTTTTATAAACTCTGTGTTACTGGAAGCTGTTTAACAAAAGACTTGACATGGGTATTTCCATACTGCCAGAGTGTCACTTCTCATCAGGCACCTGGCACCAGGAAACTTGCTGAAGCCTATCTGCAGTGCTGGGACAGCTCAAAATCTGCACAAAAACAAGGTTTCTTCGCTTCTTCAAAACAAGGAATCTCTCTGTGAGGGGGTCTTCTCTAGGAAGAACTCTTATGAATTCAACTGCACTGAAAACAAAGAAAGATTTTTATCAAGAAGACCCTCAAGGTAAAGCCAAGGGCACAAATATATGTCAGAAAATCTAGAAACATTCATCTATTGTGCTTTTGTTACCTTTCTCTAGACTCACTCTGTAATGAGAGATGGTCTAGAGGCATCAGACATCCTGGGGGCTAGAAAATGATTCTTCACAGTCACTTTGAGAAGAGAAGTTCTCTTATCATATGACTCTCGCACTGAACTACTAAGTAACAGACTAGGATTAAACTTCTAAACCACCTGAACGTTCAAGTCAATGGACTTCACTCTATAAACTGGCAAATTTAATTCTAACTGGCAAATCTGGCAGATCTACTGCTGCCTTTTTGCATACCCAGGCCCCAGGCGTTAGTGGAGACATAGAAATAAAAAGTCTTTCCATTTTCAGTTAGACATGTCCATTAGACACTATCCAGAGTCCAGGAAGTTAGTTTCATGACAGCTTGATCTGAAGATCCTCCCCGTACTTTTGGATCAACTTCACATGGTTATGGTCCACTGACCACTGCTCTGGGAGGTGTTTGGGCTTCATGCTGTCCAAGAAATGCTGCCGCCAGCGTCTTTCCAGCTGCATAAGAGAGCGCAGGCCTCCTTTAGCACAACACTGCACCACCTTCAGTCCATGTGGCACGTAGCTCTCATTGCAGATCCTGCCAGGACACAAGCACAATTTATTTTCACACGAGCCCACTGTCAGACTCCAGATCTGTCTCGAATGAACAGCAAAACACTGAAGATACTTGCAGCTGCAGAGTTTAATTACAGACAAAGGGTAAGCTAACCAAGAGGGAGAGTGTTAAGTTTTGCTTCAATGACAGACTGTCTTCTGGAACACAGTTACACTGTAAAGCTGGTTTCTCTGAACTGAGAAAGTGTTCTCCTTTACAGCAACTAAACAAAGCTCTTAAGGTCCATTATAAGCTCCTCAGGAGACAGCAAATTTCTCAAGGCAAGAATTATATGACCCTTTAGAACGCTGAGCCTGTCACTGAATTCCTTGCCTGGATGGGTTCTGAGTTACAACATCTGCACTTTACAAACAACAGTGAGCATAACAAGATACTCTTTTCATGCCAAGACTAGACACTTTTTAAGAAAAGAAATTTGGGGAGGTGTCCTGGGTTGATACTGAATTATATATTATTATTCACTTTTGAGACAGTGAAGAAGAGAAGACTTCTGATATGACTGTCCTTCAGACTCTTTTCCTGATCTGTCCAGCAGAAGAAGTATAAAATGTTGGAGGGGAGAGCAAGAACAGAAGACTGGTGAGGAGGAAGGGAAAGAAGGGAAGAAACAAGAGCTGCAGTTCAGAGACCAGCGGTGGGTTAAGGGGAGATGGGAAGAAACAAAACCAAAACCAGTAAGAAATGCAACGTAAACGACTAAAAACCTTACATCCAGCCCACATGGGCTTGCTATACCTGGTTTCCAGACCAGCTGCTGCCTGGAGCATCTCGGGAGTGACTGTGTCTGTGTTATAGAAGTCCTTGATGCTTTGCAGCAGCTCTGCCCTTCGGGGGTCAGGCAGGCCGTCTGCATTCAGCAGGGCTCGCGCCCCCGAGCGCACTTGCCTGCGCAGAGGGTCCTCCAGGAGACGCACCCCCTCCTCGGAGCCGATCGGAGCCCCAAACTCCTGGGCCAGCTGCTGCTTGAGGTGGTTGTCATAGTAATTGGAGATGGCATGGCAGGATGTGCAGAGTAGGAGCACGTCATGCGAGTTGTGGTCCTTCATCTGGATGGGGAAGTGTCTTCGGTACTCGTGAGGAACAACATTCTTCCTAGAGAAGACAAAACAGACAGCTCGTTGCATCTGTCTGGAGCTGCTGCTCCCCAGTTCTTCCTCTTCTTGCCCCAGGACTAAAAACTAAAAGTCCTGGTAAGCAAAGACTACCAGGACACATAGTACAGAAAGTGATTATTTAAATTCTTTTCATTTGTAGTTCTCTCTCCAGATTTTCTTTATTTCTCTCTTTTTCCTTCCAAAAATTCATCACTTTCAATTAAAGATTCATACTGTAAAAAAAAAATAAATTCAAGTAATGCACTATGAGAAGTATACTTCTCAACTAATCCATAGCAGACAAAACGACAAAGAGAAAAATCTTGTCTTTTTGACCTCATGAGCTTTAGGCTCACCTAAACCTTTCAAAAATAAAGAATTAAGTAGTGGAAGGAATAGTACATCTTTGTTCGGAAGGGCATGCCACCCACCCAGTGTGTGTCAGCACCCTGCTGCCCCGTCACTCAAACAGCAGCACACACACGTTCCATACGCTTTGATCTCTCCTAGGATCAATATCTCCTGTCTCTGTAAGAGGAAAGGCTGGTCTCTTCAGTGTTTCACAAAGCCAAAGAACGGCAGAGCACTCAAACAGTGCTTCATCCAGGATAAGAACAAACACAATGTTTCAGGCGACTAACCAAGCTCCTGGATGCCAAACCTGATGCAGACCTCAGTCCTGTTTTAGAAGATTTTCTCCTATCCACCAAACAACTCACCGGATATAGGATTCTCGCTTGCCACACACAACACAGAGGTTTTCTTTGACTGTCAGATAATAATCAACTTGAGACTCGGGACGTCCTGAAGGCTCAAACCGCAGCTTCACAACAAAAGGGTCAGTGCTAACTAGCTCTAAAAGGGTACAGGCAAAGAGAAAATATTCAAGACAAATTGTATAGGAAAACTAAAATAATGATGCTACAACCTAAGAGTCATCCCAGTAAATCCTCAACAGTACTTGCAGTTAGAAAGGATACAAAAAAAATCATACTCCATTATGA
>VZTB01007441.1:275507-291272 GCA_013397245.1 Thryothorus ludovicianus
GGAAAACTGGTATGCCTACCTCCAATCCCCTTGTCCAAATACCACTGAGCCTTCTTGCGATCACAAGTGCACAGGGGCTGTCCATCTGGTGCATGCAGGAAGCAGTTGTCATACAGTGGAGATTTTCTGTGAAACAAGATCAGTATTACAGCAGCTATAATAGCATGGAAAAAAACCCAGAGCTTTCTATAGCCCTGTGTGCCACCCTGCAGTTCAAGCAGCTTCCTCCAAATCACAGGAGTACCCCTAAACACAAACTTGAGGCTGTTGAGACTCCACAGGCTGCTGCTCAGGGAAGCAGTACTTCTGAAAAAACTATCCAGGGTTCACCAACTGAATCTAAGGTATCTTTGCTCTCCTGCTGCAAACAGAATTGTAACTCTTGAATTTCAATTTTCAAGAGGTGTCATCAATGAAGACAGCATTTTAAAAAAACTGAATTAGAAAACAAAAGAGAATTGAAGTAACAAAGGATGATGAGCTAAGAATAAGTTCAAAGAGAGCATCAACTTACAGGCAAGGCAGTTTCAAGGATCAGGTGCCTAAGCCTGGATTTTAATGTTTTATTATGAAAACTTTTCTGAAATTTAGTGTTAATAGCAATGCCTTTATTCACACAAGAGAAATGGTCCAAAAATACCCTTGCAGCACTGGGAACTTGAACACAGGAGTTCAGGAGAACAACAAAGCTGAACTGACGTCCTCAAACACAGGCCCCAGCCTTTGGCAGTGACAAGAAGTCCTGCGTGAGCAGTCTCTGGTGCTTTGTGGCAGTGTGTGGAAGGGCTCTTTTTTTGCAGAAAACATTTCCTGACTCTGCCAATCTCCATCAAACAAAACTGAAGCGTGGAGCAGGCTGGGCTCAGAGAGGACCTGGAAGGAACTGGCCAGACATGTCACAATACACTGCTAAAAAGTTTCCTTTCCTCTCTACAGTGAGATTGTACAAATTAGTATTCAGCTAACAAGGTTGATTCACAGGCTATGTGATCTGACAAAATTATTTCTTCTGAAGTCTGTGAAGGGAAAAGCCCCAACAATAGATACAGGAGGTCTCCTTCTACTGAGCATTAACAGTTCAACTCAGTCACCATGATAATCAGTACTTCCCAACTCTGAATGAATAAACATTAAAACTAAACACACTTGAACAGAAAGAAGAGTGAAAAAGGACTTTTGAAGCCACATCCAGAGTTATGACAGACCACAGCCACATTGCTGTAAATACTGTAAAAAGCATCAGATCTCTCATGAAGTCAAGCACAGTTAAAAACAAAAAATAAATAAACATATATGGGGAGGTCTTGATTTATCTTGAAATGTAATTTTGTTTAAATTTTAATACTCCCATGAGATGCAGTCCTCCTGTTTTGTATTACATAGCCTCCAAATGAAAAAAAAAAAAAAAAAAAAAGAGGGACTTGCTCTGTAAAACACAATACTGTTAATCACTGCTAATGAAATCAATACTCTGGACTACACAAAAATTTCTCCACTGCCAATCTAATAAACTTGAAAAGAAGAAAACAAATACAAAAATGAATTTCTTTCCCAATGATAATTACATTAATTTTAGTTATGTCCAGTGATAAATTTTATTAAGACTGTATCCTAACAAAACCAAACATACAGATACCCCACATTTTCCACTCTATTGAGCTTAAAGCAACTTTTCCAACTTGTTTTTAATTTAAAAACAACTGAAGTCATACTAGCAAAAGCACATATGAATTTAGGAATCACTCCAAAAAATCACGTGCAAGGATAGTAATCAAGCTGTGTGCAGTTGCCATCTTTTCCATGGAGAAGACCGGGCACAGCTGTTTGGGCAGCAGAATCACAGAATCATAGAATAAGCTGAGTTGGAAGGGACCCACCAGATCATCAAGTCCAATTCCTGGTCCTGCTCAGGACACCTTGGACACCCAAGGATAACACCTGGAAATCCAACTGCCTCCTGTTAGGACTCTGATCATTGGCTAATGCTTTCACAGGAGAAGGAAGAAAAGGCAAAACTTAAAGACAAAACCTCAATTTGCTCATGATCTAAGTAGAGACCTAAGTGCTGTCCCCCACTTTGAATACCACCTAGAGGAAAATGAGGAAAACAGAAACAGGATCTGACCCTCATGGCCCTGTGTTCCCTTTCCTAGCTCCTATGAACTACTTTGTTTAATGACTAGAGCATGAGGCAACACTCAAGGTTTTCCATATGCAATGCAAAGAGTAAGATGTGCTCATAAACTCACCGTGCAGAATATCCCACACCCAGAGGCTTTCGCTTCTGCCTCCGTGGATCTTTCATTTGCTGATTGCCAGAGGGCTGACCATTCACCCAAGATTTCCGATTCTTTGTTTTCTGAGGGGAATGTCCCTCTCCATTCTTCTCTCCTGTGCTGCCACTCTTTTTTCCTCGGAATGGGATATCCACCAAGCCCTGGCATTTACCCCGTACTTTCTCCCAAGCAGCGATAGAGTTTTCACCTTCGGATGTAGCAGGGAGGCTGCTAAATCCCAACAAATGGAAGAACAGAGCCACTGAGACCTGGGCATCCCTAGCTGCATAGAGAACCTGCAGAAAAGCACAGAAATTAAGATACTGACAAACAACAAATACTCCCAACATTATCTGTCTTTAGCACAAGGTACAATAAAACCAGACGCTGGATTCATTTCCTTTTGAAGTTCACATGAAGTTTTGCCAGTTGAGTGGCACTTCCATAACATCCACATCCCACTACACTGGGGTAGTGCCCACAGGAACTGAAAATATATTTAGGTCAGACATCCTCCCACCCCACCAATCCTTCCCTCCTAAAAAGTTCCCTTTGGCACACTGGCTAAGAGTATTCAGTATGGTTTTTTGTCCTGTCACTCCCTCTGCCGGTCATTGCTCCTGCAGCCATGTACAGCTTGACTAAAGAAACTGGGCAGTCGGGGAAAACAACAATGCTCTGAAAAAGGTGAACAAGATTTCTAGTGTCTCTCTAATATTGCACTGACTGCTACAGGCTGAAGAAAATAATAAAAAAGTGACGTTTTGGAAACACTTCTTCAAGGGATCTTGTCTCATAGATCTTTCAGGACTAAAGGAAAATAAGGGTAAAGAATCTAGGGAGAATAGCAGAAAACTATCTTCATGGAAAAATACGAAAATCCAGGCAGTGAGTCTGAAATTAACTTTAGGTCCTATCACACATAAAGTTTTGAGGTATAATTTGAATATGTTTAGATCTCTCTGTTGTAAAGTCTCTTTTTCAAGCAAGGTTACTTTTCCTCCCAAAATAGTAAAGTTGAAGTGGAGAACACACCTGGTCTTGTGTCAGTTCTTCTGCTTCCCAGTTGCTGCAACGCATGTGAGGAGACTTGTCAAGTGGGAAGTTCAGGACTTTTTCAGCTAAAGACTTAAGGCTAAGGCAGTTGTGAAGTAGATCCTTCCTTCAGTTCAACCAAGAAAGTGAAACAAACATATTAAAAATGAAACTATACACTCTTGCAAATTCCAATGGCCTCATACAGCCTGAACCTGTGAGAACACAATGCACATGATGCATGACTCAAACAGCACATGGCTGCCTGTCAGCTTTACTGGCCCTCTCCCTCCCCTCTACTAAAATGTCCTTTCTAGATTTAGTAATTATCTTGTGTCCACAATATGCAAAACAGGCAAGGCTGGGAGTTAGTAGAATTTAAGACTGAAGTGTCTAGCTCTGAACTACTCACTTCTAAACTAAAGAGGTCCCTCATACAGTGATGGACCACTTGTCTGAGGGATTCATGAGAAGCCCAAGAACCAGAATGACATGGAAGAATCCTGGCCACTAAAGACAAAAAGTCCATCCTCAGTCCTAAAAAGGTACCAACAGGTCAGCAAACCCATGTCCCAGATTACTAACACCAGGCAAACATATAACTGTACATGAAGAATATTTGCAAGTAAAACATCTTGTTTTAGAAGACTGAAAGATAAGAAAATGGCATCACAAGTGTAACCTTTCCATAGAAGAACTGTTATTAAAAGAGAAAATTAGTTCTAGTTTATTTAGTAATTTTTCAAGAAATCTTAAAATTCAACAGTTCCACTTATATGCCCTGCGCACATTCAACACACAGTTCCTGGCAGTGTATTCAAACATTTGCTGACACTTTTCATTCTCACTGCATTACATCACTGTTCTGGACTTCTTAAAAGCTGAAGCATGATATACAGAAGTCCACAAAGATATCAGTCTGTGAGAGAAGACTAACGGACACAATTAGCAAATGAAATCCTCATGAAGATTTCATTTCCATTAAGACCACAGAGTAGAAGCATGACATGTTCTTGGGTGGCAGCTATCAATGCCCATTCTCTAAAGCCACCCTAAGGACTCCAGACACACCAGTTTGATACCATTCAGCTTATGCAAATCACCTAAGAAATATTTCCAACTCAAATGATGCCTCAAACGGACCTACCTCTGTCCTCAGGCACTTACCGCTGTCTCATGGCTAAATAGCGGAGATCCATGCTCCCTTTCACTGGAAGACCATAATCATGAAGCAATTTGCAAGCATCTTCCCAGCATCCTACCCCGACTTTCAACACAGCACTATCTGCCATGATGTCCAACAGAGTCTTTGGAAGAGTCTGGCCACTGGCAACAAGCTTGGGCAACCGAACAAGAATGCAGAGGCCACTGGAAGAAGCCATCTGTAACAGGGATACAGGATTTGCTTTTCCCTCCACAGATATCTGTAATGAAGTAAAAAATGAGAGTCCAGGTTACCATATTATTAGTAATACTGGATCTGAAGCAAGTTGCAAAAAAGGCCACTGAAAGCGGGAAATACTTATCAGTTTGCACAGTCAAATATTGTTACATGTCCCTAAAAATTCACTGCAAATTATGACGTCTTCATAGCATTATTGTCCCCAAGCTACTTCTTGCCACATTCCCACAAGAGAATTTTCCCCCTTTCACCCTTCCCCTTCATAGCTGAGCTGGTGGAAGAAATCAGAAACATTTTTGAATCCACATCAGCACAAAGCCACCCACTATATAAATGTTTATGGCAAATACATTGCTTAGCTGTGGCTTATACTAATGACTGTGGGGTGAATAAATGTCCAGTCAAAACAATGGCACAGCCAGGCTTTATAAATTACTTTAAGCCTGTTTGAGATATCACACATGCAAATGTACAAGAAGAAGAGGAACTTTGTTTTCTAGTTGTCACAGTGAGTTTTATCTATGCATCAGCATAGTTTCTTAAATACATAGCTAGATTTAAAATAGTGTAAGCCCAAGCTACTTCCAATAAATCACCTTTGAAGAGATATTACACAAAACACTTAGTGCTATATTTAGCCATACAACTGTTACTATAATTATTAAAGTCGATTTATCAAAGGAACTCAATAAACAAATACATGGAGGGAGGGGGGAATTAAAAACTTAGCATGTTTAAATGTTAGAAGAAACAAAATTAGCAGCTACTTCACTGCCATCATGACAATCAGTTTCAATAGTTAGCCCTGTGGTATCTGTTTAAGCAAAGGAATTGCTCCACCTTCAATGATTTCCCCATGCTATTTGCAATCTAAAGGAAGGAGAGGCGCTTCTTGATCACTCACCCATTCACAATCAATTCCAAGAACCGGCCACTTCTCCAGCTCCTTCTTCAGCAATGGTTCAACATGATCCCACTCCTCCTGCTCTGAAACTATCACTATGTCTGCACCAAGGGTTGTCTCTAGCCAGAAAAAGGTGGGAGATCTGAAGAAGGAAAGCACCTTCTCATCCTCTGCCTCAAGGAGTTTCTCATCTCCTAACTTAACTGCTGCTTCCTCTCGCTGACTGCTACAGTGTGTTTTTCCTTTCCGACGCTGGGTCGCTTTCCACAAAACCAGGCCCCCCAGTGCAACACCCAGCAGGGTCGCCAAAGTAATCGTCACAGCTGTTTGCTTGGCCATTTTTTGTTGCCCTTTCTCCCCCTTCACCTCACCCTCTCAAAACAGCATTGCAGGATTTCATCATGGCCTGCAGAGAAAAATAAGAGAAGAAGAAATTAAAGCCAACTTAATGAAATGTGTTTAGAGATATTAAACATGTGCAATAGTATCATAACAAGGCTCTAGCCACAACTTGTGATCCTGACAGATAAAAGGTCTGGGTCTCACTTTGATAGATTGGGAGCCTGGGGACAGACTGCTCCAGTGATGGACTGGGCTGGAAGAGGAGACTGAATGCTGCTGTTGATCACACCACTAAAAACTTTAAAGGGAATCCATTAAATTACACTGGAGCGATTTGGTGCTCTCACAAACTCTACTATTTCAAAAATAAAAATAGTCACGGTTATTATCAACATCTTTCAGTTCAGTTTTAACTAGATCAGCCTAAACAAGGCCCAAATGAAATTGCTGCAGAATAAGCATGTCCATTCACGCATTAGTAAATAACACGCATTTATCCACTACATTCACATCCATAGTAGGGTCAAATGGCTTTTCAGATATTAAAAATGCCTAATGCAGCAGAATCTTATTTTTAATATAGCTGTTCCTCTATCATACAGAAGCTTAGTACTCCTTCAATAACCTGAAAACAATCCTGCCCCTCCATCCCTACCCCCCAACCCACCACGCTGTTTCCAAGGGGCTGTGCTTGCGCACTCTTCCCCACACGCAGAAGTTCGGGTGGCGATGCTCCTCCAGCCCTGCCGAGCCGCTCCAGCACCCCGAGCACGGCCCGGGCACCTGCCTGAGCGCCCCCGCAGCAACAGGTCACTCACTGCCACCCCGGCACCTGGGCGCCAGCACCGGGCGCAGCGAGGCCGCCCGCAGCGACGGCCTGTCCCTCGCCCCCACAGCCAAGCCACTACCCCTCCGGGAACCGGGGCTGCCCGTGGCCTTGTGCGGATCCCCCGCCGGGGCAGCAGAAGCCCCGATAAGACACCCCGGCCCCCGCTCAGCCCCGGCGGCAGTGGCGCGACAAGGCGGGCCCGGGACCCCAGCCGAGCGCTCCTCCGGGCCGCTGCCAGGCCCCGCGGGATGGGGGCAGGCGGGGGCGTCCGCGGCTCCCCTCGCTACCGGGGGGACGCGCTGCCCGCTTCAGGCTCGGTCGCGGTTATCTACCCCGGGAAGAGGCCCGGACGCCGGGAGCGAGCATGCGGGAGGCCGCGGGCGCACCGGACCGCGCACCGGCGCACCTGCAGCCGCGGCCGCCGCCTCTCCGGGATGCGCGCAGCAGCCTCTTCCCCGCGCTCGGCCCCGCCGCCCGCCCGCGGCCCTGCCGGGCACCCGCCGATCCACCCGCTGCCTGCGTCCCGCGGAACGGCCGCGTCCGGCTGCAGGAACGCCCCGCGGGGCAGTCGCGACACACACCGGGAGCCTTAGAGTGGCGGACGCTTCCTCTGTGCCGGCCGTGCGAGTGGGCGGTGGGCGCCGCCATGTTGTACGGNCGTGCTTTCAGCCGGGGCAAGATTCTGGCAAGAATACTGAAAAGCGAGCTCTTTTTCAAGGAGATTATCGGAGTGAAAAGTGCAGTTTGTTGTCTGCGAGTAGGGAGGGCTTGAGGAGCGAGCAGCAACAGCGGGTGTGAAGTTACCCACACGCAGAGCACCGCGAAGCCCTTGGGTCAGGAGGGAGCAGAGAGAATGGGAAGTAAAGAACAAAGGCAGCCAGGAAAATAAATAGCAAATCGCAGCCACCTCCAAAGTGGCAAAGAGGAAACAAATCAAATTGAGAGTATTAAGAAATTGCCGGAGGAGTAATCATGACAAGTGATAATTCCCCCATGTGTAGGGAGAAATATGAACATTAGAAGTGTAACACCACAAGACCTGGACCGTGAGTACGCAGGCAGCTGCTGTATTCAGGGTTACATTCATCAAGGCTTGAGGTCATCACTGTTAAAAAGCAAACAAGTTTCCAGCCCAAACTCCATTGCAAATGAGAAGATCTGAGCACCCAGTTTCAAATTCCTTTGCAATTCCCAGTATCTCCTAAATTCTGTGCTGTTAGAATTCCACCTAGCTGGATCTATTTGAAGTAGAAACTGAACACACAGAAAATGCTGCATTAAGTCAATCTAACAATTTGACAGCATCAAATTTTGTTTTAACTTTGCCACTAGTAGTCATCAGGGTAGGAGGATCTCCCAGGCAGAGAGTTGGTATTTAGCAGACACATTGTACAAAGAGTGCGACAAAGCAGCTAATGGATGCTTCTTCTGTAGAAGATTTTTTCAATCTGTAGCTCATCTTTATTTCTCCCCTTCTTTTTTTCTTAACTCAGGAATGAGGTACAGACATCTTAATAGCTCACAAGGAACACTGGTGATTTCCAGAATGCTTATCAGAAATAATATGACAAGGCTATTAAAGGTTAAGCAGCTGCTTGTTCTACGACCTGATCTATGCTGGCATGATGTGACCATATCAGGTCTCGCTGGTGCTGAGTTTTGTTCTCCATTGACTTGCATCTGTATTTTGTATGTACAAATGCTTTAGACCTTAGAGTTACAGCTTCTGTATCACAGAAGTATTTTTTGCAAAGTCTCTCAGTCTTACTCTCTAGTGAAGAGATTTTTATATTAATTCACTGAGTTACAAAGCATTGCAATCTCACTGCAGTAACTCACACCTTGTCTCTGGTTCATTCTCCTCTAGAGGGAAGGTCTGCATCTCCCTTCCAGTTACAGCCTGGCCCCAGCTTCTCCATCCATCCCCTCTTCTCCAATGCACCAGACACAGCTGACCAGCTGAACTGCAGGTCACCAAGAAGGTACCAGCACTACTCTGAAGTTTCTCACATGAGTTGTGCTCAGAAGAAAAGTGCATCATGTGCAGGCTCATGAGAAGAAAGCTGGAGGAGTCTGGCAGTACCTGAGTTCCCACAGTCAGATGGACATGTTCTGCCTGTTTCTCTCCCTCTCTCTTCCCTTTACACATACCCCTCAAGGTATAGTGCTTTGTTTTGTATGGTCATTGGAATCTAGCATAAACCTGGATTGCCACTTGGATATATACTCCCATATTTCCTGTTGTGCCTGTGACTGATCTCTCACTCCCTGCTCATCTGCTCCAGCATCCACACTTCTGTAATGACAGGGTCAGAAAATCATGGAACTGATCCATCTGTAAACCATTTCAAGGAAAAATGTAGCACCTGGGAACACAACAGAAATTTCAAGGCCCATGTGACTGGAAAGAGAACCAAGAAGAGGATGCAGCTGGGCTCCAGGATCCAGCTGCCCTACTGTGGGGTAGGCAAGGCATCCTTAAGAGAACTCTGTCAGAGCTTGAGATAAGCACAGAATACTGAACAAATCTGCAAAGGTTATTTGCAGGTGGACCCTTTGCAATAAACTGGGATCCACCCAGAAATCTGAAATAGCAGGTTTTCCTCTAACAAATTGTTTGTTTTAGTTTCTAAAGTAATAGAAGTGTAAATTTACAATAGAGAAAAATGCAATAAAATACCCCAATATTTATTACACAGTGAGAATCTCACAGAGAAGATGCTAACTTTTCTCCAAAGTAAGAGGATTGTATCCCTGGTTGCATTTAAAGCCTTTATTTTTCATGGCATCACTGACATTACACAGAAAGCAATTGATGCATGAGTGCACTATGGCAAAACAAAACAACACAACAACAACAAAAAAAGCAGACAAAAAACCACAAAACAAACAAAAAACCAAAAAAACAAACCACAAGTTCCCAAAACCTGATAGGGACATTGCTGAAGATGAGAGGATAACAAAGTGAGTAAATACCAGCTGCTGGCTTAGCAGCTGCTTACTTACAAGAAATCTATTATAGCAGGTAACTGGAAGCCATTGCATGGTTAAAACAAACATTTACTTTTCTGTGTCTGTAGCCTGACCTGAGGTCTCTGTCAAAAGACTAATTTTTAGCCTGATTTCCTAAGGAAAGGTGGCTTATGAAATTACTCTATGTTAGTGTTTCTGCCTCTGGGTCCCATTACTTCCCCCACTTTCTTTGGCAAACAAAGCATGTTTAAACCATTGCTAAATTCCATCTAAATTTGTACAAAGGTAACTGAAGTGAAATGCAAAGCCAAATGGATGAAACAGGTCCTAATAAAGCTGTCACTGATAAAATGGTAAGCATGTGCAGACATTGCTTAATATACATATGAGAATCCACACAGCAGTACCACATCAGGACAAATCCGTAGGAAACCAGGCTTCACTTGTTCTGCTGATCACAGAAAAAAAGAATTATTTTTATAATGACATTAGCTCATCCTTTAGGAGGGAGGAGACTAGGGTAAATGAGTCAGTGTTCAAAGGAAAATCAATGATTGTGGAATATCAAAGGAGAGAGGCTCCAGTGAAGACTTAAATTGCTGGTAGCAGACAATGAGCAGAGAGCTGCATGTACTCCCCACTAGCTCATTAATAACACTCTCTTTGGGGCCCCATCCCAAGCTACAGAAAAAAGCCAAACTCACATTTTAACTCCTAATATGATTTATCTTCCTTCTGTTGATGCTAGTAATGCCATGACTACATATGCAAACCAGCCATTTTGAGCAGGATTTGTTTTAACAGGGTTGATACCAGGAAGGCAGTAGGGTTTCTTTCCTCAAGAAGGCAGAATGAGATCAGTTTCAATCAACTGTGAAGCCACATCCTAAAGGTGGAGTTTCACACAGCAACAAGGTGGATAGAAGGTTTAGCTTCTGTTGAAAAGGCAATTCTAGTTCTCCCTTCTGCCTGTCAGCATTCTTCTCCAGCCTCAATTCTGCAAATACTGGTGCCTGCTTGATTCGAGGAATTAAGTGAGCAGAAAGCTAGCCAAGCAAAAAAACTGGTGTTTCTTCTGGTTTAACTCCTTGCACTAACTCATCATACAGCCAGATCTCAGTGAAACTACATCCTAAGCCAAAAGATGAGTCAGTGGTAGCTCACTGAAGGGATCTGACAGAGTTTGCAGGTTTTGCAAAGAATCTGAAAAAAAACCCAGAGGTGTAAAATGCCAGAAAATCCCATGAGGATGAGTTGTATTAACATCAATCATCATCAACGTATTTCTTCCTTAATTGCCAACTCTTTTCATTGCTTATATAGAAACAGAGATGAATTTCACAATTCCATTTCTTGAAGAGCTGCTTAGCTTACCCCAGTAGTTCAGTCCAGAAGGCACTCTGAGTCAGCCTCACAGTTTATGGCTGCTAAGAATATGACATCCTCCATCTCCAAAACTCATCTCCCAGCTGGGCATTCCAGACTAGCTTGTGCTGATTTTGGCACTCACTGGGACACTTCCATGACCCAAATAAACACATAGCAGGCAAGCAGGTCCAATAAGTAGCAGCAGCACAGAGAAAGGGACAGAACACAGAGACACAAAAAAATAAAGCCACCTTTCAGTGGCCATAAATAATTAGATTGGTTTAGCTGAATATTAAACTTACATAGCAGAAAAGCAAGACCCAAGGGGAGACTTTTGAGAAAATAATCCTTGTTTTTCCTACCTTTCTGGTCCATGAAAGTAAGCAAAAGGAGAAAAGCCCAGAAGCCACCAAATTTTCACTCGAGGGAATAAATTACACAAGAAATATTATTTTTTTAAAAAATTATATGGCTGAAATATGATGTAGTCTTCTTGGTTTACCCTTTCTTTCTATTCCCCTCAAAAAAAAAAAAAATAGTATAAATAAACAAATGAATAAAAGTCTTGATTCAGCTCCACTTTCCTAATTACACATTCATTTTCTCTGACTCACTCCATAGACATCCAACAATCAGTGTCCAAACTTCTCAGTTTCCACTCTGGATTAACCAAAGCCAATCAAAGGTTCAACAGAACCCCAAAAACTGTACTTAAATCTCATCCTTTCTCACCTGACACAATCACCCATGCTTCACTTAAATACTTTTTATCTATTTAAGACTTCCTTCCTAATGTTTGACAGAATCTGAGAGAGCTGTATCCTTGGTCTTCTGTTACCCTCCTACATTATCTCTGAGTTAGCTCTGGGGAAAGGAGCAGATCCATAAACCATCTGCAGAGAGATATTAATTTATTTGTATTTCAGATGAGATACCTCCCCCTATCCAAACTCAAAGCATAGTCTTCTCTCTTCTGTGAATGACGAGCAGGAAATTAGAGCACAGCAGACCTAGAACTCTTCTGTGAAAGCCCTCTTATTATCTTCTTTATGAGTATCTGTGGATAGCATCACCAGTTTACCTGCCACTCAAGCTTGTTTGACAACTGTCAGGTCTACTGAAATGTCTTTGTAGATCCTGGCACCCAGGGTACATGTGGCAGCTCCAAAACAGCCCTTTGATCCATCCTTGCAGCTGAGACCCTTGTTTTCTTGCTGATATACAAAGACTGCCCTAATACCTCTCCTTCCAGCGACACAGCTCCTAACACAACAGCCATTGACCCCTGGAAATTCCAGTCTGACAACAGAGCAAAGCTGACTGCAGGCCTCCTATTAATGATCAAATACACCACAGCCATCAAATGGAAACAACAAATGCAATTTAACTGATTCTCCCAATTCAAATTTGTCCAGAAAAAATGTTGAAGGGATAACTTTGTATCAGCAGACAGTAAACCCAAATCAGTTATTGTCAGTACTGTCAGTCCTTCCAGAGGCAGAACAAAATTCTGTAGCATGGGCAGAAGCTAATATAAGAGCAATGTGACACCATGGCCATACCTCATCCAGATCAATTTAGTACTGCTGAGAGACTGGACTCTGCACAGCCTTGGAATTAACAACTCTGAAACTGCAACCTAAGGTTGTTTACATAGATCATTACTCTATCCATATCATTTCTCTATTTGTAGGATTCTCTGAGTTCCCTCTTCTGTATTGCATCAGACATTATTTGCTTACCTTCATTTCCAAGGACATCTACAGCAAGTCACCACCCTCCTCATTATCTCAAATTTCCTTTCCAGTTGACTCCTCCACTCTGTTGCCTACTTGTTGAAATTCCAGTCAAAACACTTGTTGTGCTTGATTTCATGCTGCTTTTGAGACATGGAGGAGACTATAAACATCCTACAGAATTAAGCAGCTCAAGCAGTGTGTACAGACAGACTCTGGCTTCCTGTGCCCTTTGAGTCTGGCCATGCTCAATCCAATTTGGTCAGTGACCACCAGTCTTGGTTTAGCACCCCCCATACTGACATGTCCCCCAGAACAGCAGCTTGA
The DNA here is from genome assembly GCA_013397245.1 of Thryothorus ludovicianus. Taxonomy (NCBI): domain Eukaryota; kingdom Metazoa; phylum Chordata; class Aves; order Passeriformes; family Certhiidae; genus Thryothorus; species Thryothorus ludovicianus. The sequence continues at coordinate 288,700 of VZTB01007441.1, forward strand.
TGCAGTTTGGTCTGTTTGACTAACTACTGTCAGTACATCAATTCCATTGCCAGCTGCAGAATGTTTCTGTTAAAGTAGACAAAGGTGCTTCACTGATGCTGCTCCAGTATGACTCAGGACAACAGTGTAGTGCTTTGGAGAGATAACAGTACTCTGGTTTATTAACACAACAACCCAGTATTTTCCAAGGGAGATATTACCTGTATAAGCTATGATAACCTCCTTAGGTGTTATATCCAAAATTAATTCAAAGAAAGGAATCAGAGAGTGAAAAGAATGCTTACCAGTACAGTTTTTTAATCTATATGGTAATGTCATTGAGCAGAACAGATTGGCAGTCTGCTATTATTTTTCTTTTAAATTCTGACTGCATAGAAATGTGATTTAAAAAAACACACAAGAACAAACAAACAAAAAACCCCCAACCAAACAAAAAAATCCACCCAACAAAACAAAAACAGACTCAGTTAAATCTTTCTTAAAAATCCTGGAACTAGGGGTTTAGGAAATAGTTTTATTTCTCTGCAAAACCATGTAAGTACACAGCTTTCCTAGAGACTGGATCCAGAACGTGGAGAAAAAAGCACTGGAGATTTTATTATATTGCCTATTTATTTCACCACAGAAACCAAAGGTACTTGAAGATATTCAACCTGAACAATAGGAAAGGGGAAAAAATGAACAATATGTTGGGAATTTAGAAGTGAGCCACAGCTTATGATATAATTGTAATGGTACAGAATGTCATGGCATGCAAGCAACAGAGCTATAAAATATGATTTTATAGCAATGTCAGAAGTTTACCTGTGTCTGAAGCTAAGGTAATAAACACAAACCATGATGCCTCTCTGTATCGAGGGTGTTATATTGCAATAGTTGGCCATCAACAACTGTAACTAGAAAAGACCCATATGTACAGTTCAGATTAGAAGAGATTAACTGCTCTGTTTTCACTTCAGTTGTGAAGCATTGTTAATTGTTAGTGTTAACACTGTTAATGTAACTTCTTACAATCTTTTTTTTATTCCCAATTAGAAAAGAAAGCTTTCTATTTACTTTTGTTAAGTGTTAAAATTAAGGCTATAGTGTTGTCAAATAAAAAAACTTGGTTTATGCAGGATTTGATGCTCTTTCTATAATCTTAACCAAGAAGAAACCCAAAGCTCTTAACTGACTTTCTGTAATGAAATAATTTCTATGGAAAAGCTGTCATTGGGATATGGCAGCAGTCTAACAGTACTCAGTCACCATGCCACATCACAGTTTATGTCAGAGAGGGTTTTTCCCTTTGCTTAAAGTTTGAAGACTTCTAATTCCCAGCAGATGCACAAAGATGCACAGAGATGGCCAGGGTGGTCAGGCTAATTCCTCTCACCTATCTTCCCTAGGTATTGGTGCCATGAGGAAATACAGACCTGAAAGCTTCAAGCTGCTCACTTTGTACACAGGCAGCATGCAGTCAGATGCTGCAAGGTGGGACTGGAGATCTGTGCGGCGCCTCACGGACATCACTCTTTGAATGACACTGCTGTTGCCTGACATGGCATCAGATGTTTCCTGAGAGGTACAGGATCCTGTGAAAGAGAAATTATATTCTTATTCCAGGAGGTTGGAGTGTTGTTTAATAGTGAAGGACAACACAGATCACTTTCACCTGGTTAGCCAACTGCATTCTGGGGTTTAATTGACACTACAACGTAAGATAAGAAAATTCATCTATACTTCCAGCAGTCTTCCAAGGGCTGCAGAAAGGTCTGCTGTGATGGGGCAACTCTCACTTGTGATGGGGCAACCGTACTGTTATCAGTGTTGCTTGAGAAGGAGCAGGAGAGAGCAAGCTATGAAACCTCGGACAGTCCCATAATAACAACGATCATAGAGAAAACAATTACAACAACAATAAAAAACCCCAAGCTGAAGTCTAAAGCCGTAATGCTCTGAATTCCCGCAGAAATCACTCAGCATTTACAGAGGACAAGCCCCACTGCAAACCGCCCCCGCACTCGAGCTATTTTTTCCCCTCATCTTCCCTCCGGTGCGTCGCTCGCCCGTTGCCTCCAGGCGGGCCGGCCGTGGCTCCGGAGCGCTCCCTTCCCATTCACCGCTCCGCGGGAGCACCTGCCCGCCCCGCGCGGGGCTGCGAGCGGCACGGGTCACTCAGCCGGGCCGATCCTCCCGCGGCTCCTCCGAGCGACGGGTGTACCCGTTCCCCGGCAGTTCCTCCGAGTGGCGAACGTGTCCTTCCCCCGAAAGGTCCCCGGAGCGGCGAGTGTGTCCGGCCCCCTGCAAGTCCTCGCAGCCGCGAACGTGTCCTTGGAGTGGCGAACGCGCCCGTCCCCGGAGCGGCGGACGTTACTGTCCCCCCGCAGGGACGAGAGCGTCTGTCCCCCCGCGCCGCTCCAGCAGCGAGTTAACCGGCGGCGGCGCCACGCTAGAGCCGGGCCGGGCGGCGCGGGCTGTAGCTGAGGATCAGCTGCTGAGGGAAGCGGGGAGGAGCCAGCGGGATCAGGAAGCGGCGGAGTGTCTAACACCTCTCTGCCATGGCTGGCTAAAGAAAAATCATCATAACCATA